>ML292874.1:0-34327 GCA_005239495.1 Nicotiana undulata | reverse complement strand
TGTCTAATGATCTTGTTTGGCAACACTTTAGCTTGACATCTTGTTAAAGGCCCTCTTTGAGGTCCCAAAGCTTCATTCTTGTTCTTGAATAGATTTGAGCTTCCTAGGATGCTATCATGAACCCAGTCAAGCGGACCTGGATTGCCTTTCCTGCCCAACGTATTACCCCGCGTTCATACATAAATTATTTCATGTGAGTTAGCCGAATTTAGGTTCAAAGTACATTTTACAACATAATTCCGTGTTTCCTCTTTTAGCATTTCAACAATTGATATCCAAACATACAAGGTACAAACATAAGTTCCTAACATGAACCACAGTTTTCGAGTACGTACAGTTACTACCCAAAAATACATATATACACCCACATCATGTCTACGGAGCCTCTACGAATACTAGGAATTTTACATAACTTGCCGGTAACAAGGCCCCGACTATACCTTTACAACATAAGCAAAAGAGGGTGGTATAATCCACACACGGCCCCGAGGAGAAGAGGGGCTCACCACAACTGCTGAGGAGATGAAGAGGAGGCACCACTAACGGCGGGCTGAGCCACCTGCTATGGAACCACCTACATCCAAATAAAAGATGTAGCGCCCCCGGCAAAAGGGACGTTAGTACTGTGGAATAGTACTAGTACGTATGAACAAACTTTACCCCAAGTACAATCAAGCAGTACACAAATAAGAGACAGTTAATAGAATCCAACAAGCATTGCACAGAAATCGAAATAACCAAAATCAAGAGTTTCACAGATTCCCCTTTTCTTTTTCAACACCTCCATATTCAAGAGTTTCATAGATTTTTATTTCAATAGTGATAATGATCACATTCCATCCTTATTACCTCGACCAACCTTATTACCTCGGCCACCCTTATCACCTTCTCTCACCCTTATTACCTCGTCCACCCTTATTACTCCGTGTTGCGGCGTGCAACCCGATCCCACTGGACAATCAAATATCACCACCAATTCAAATCACAAGGATATTCATCATGAAGAACATAAGTTCATATCAACCAACAACTATGTGAAATCAAGGCACAATGATCATTACCAATCAGTAATTCATATAAGGTGTTGCCACAATCATTTAACTCAATAAAATCAGTCCATATTTACATTCATCATTCGCTACACAACCTTTAGCCCTTTGATACGTTCAACAATGCATTTAATAGCAACATCAACCAACAATTCAGTCACAAAGATTCTCATCATCAAGGATATTCATTCGTAACAACCAAATAACCATATGAAGTCACGGCCACAGAAATATTTATCCAACAGTGAATCATATACAGTATGCCATCAACATAAAGCTCAATTAGTTATCCGCGTTTCCTTTCCATTATTTACTACACAACATTTAGCACTTAGATACATTCAACAATTGGATTCGTTCTCATTTCTTTTATTTGGTAATATATCCTTTCATACCGAGGTATTCAACAGTAAACAAACTTTGCACGTGATAGAGTAAGCACAAGGAATCACCATTTTCACAACCTCACATAGTACGGTGGTATGGCAATCAGCTAGGACAATCAGAGAATAGAATCTTACGTCTCAACACATTAGAAAGATCAATTCACATAATCTCAAACAAAGTACACATACCATATGCTCGAACACCAACAAGAAGATTCTACAAAGGTTAAAATTAGCCATACATACCTTGTGTCGAATTTTCTCTTTTTAATTTCTATCACAAATCACCGGACCGTCAAGCGACGTCAATATAATTCATAATGCAACACATTCATCTTAGAATTGGAAATCATGAACACAATTCAAACTCGCTTAGGCATTTTATCGAATGTTATATGACCCCTTAGATTTCTAACCCCTTATTTGTGAATATTAACCCTAACCCACTTCCTTTTACTAGATTTTGACAATTAATAGACATGCATGCAAGGTTCTTCTCTTTATCTTCAAGAACTCCTTTAGGGGAGTTCTACTTATTAACCAAAGTCTGGAAATTTAAGGGAAATAGGGTGGGGACTTACCTTTTTAAGCGAACAAGATAATAACTCGATAATTCCCGGGCTTGAGTGATTGTTGAAAACTAAATGGATGATGTTGAAACCCTTTCTCTCAAGAACTCTCTTTTTCTCTCTATATTCTTAGTCAGAAAATTGTTAAAACTGAAGGGGAGGGGTGTTTTATTGAACAGGGGGTCGGGTTTTAAAATTAGGAGCCCCGACACGAAATGCGGTCAGGAATGCGATCGCATTCCTGACATGCGGTCCGCAGACCGGTAGCTGAATGGCCCTCAAGATGGGCCAAAACTAAAAACACGCTGTGCAGGTATGCGACCACTATGCGGTCCGCATACACGTTATGCGATTGCATAGTGCGTCCCATAACCTCCCCCACCAAAAACCAATGGGCAAGAATGCGACAACTATGCGGTCCACATAACCAGAATGCGATCGCATTCTGGACCGCATAATTGTCCTTAATTTGGGCTGAAGTCTGCCCAGGTATGTGACCATTATGCGGTCCGCATACACGTTATGCGATCGCATAGTGCATTGCATAACATCACAATTTCTGGAAAATTTTATCTTTCAAATCCTGGGGTACTTTTAACTCAAAATTAGTCCATGTTAAGAATTTCCACAGTTATACAACACGAGGACCTATTTGGGCATTATTTTAGAAATGAAATTTTACGGGTCTTTACATCCTCCCCCACTTAGAATCATTCGTCCTCGAATGAGGAACGGTAAATCATTCGGTTTGGAAAATACATTATGACAACCCCCAAATTTTTCACTAACTCCGACATTTTCAGAAAATTTCGCCAGAGTTTCCTATGTAATTAGGCCTATCTACCTGTCAGAGAGCCCCCAAAAACACATTTCAATTTAATGCTACATAATGCAGTTATTCTAACAACTTGTTACCTCAACAACTTGCATATAGTCAATTGCTTCCACATGCCATGTATATACTTCAATAAAATCATTACCAATTTACACTTTTATTAATCTCTTAACCATCACATGAGTTTCACATAGTTTCACTTACTCTAACCATTTGCACACACTTAAGTTATCCCATCAAATCATACATAGTTCAATTTCTTCAACCTGCTTATACATAATTTAGTCAACACCACAACGTGCATATCATCTAACTACCACATCAATTGCACAAAATTTTAGCTTGCTACAAAGAGATGCACATTACTCAAATAATCACAACATGCACAAATATGGCACAATTTGGGATGTTACAATAACAAGGAAATCAGGATGGTGAGACAAGACCAAACACAAGGGTGAATTCACCTAGAGATGGCGATTCTCACGATCACTACTAGACTTGTTCAAACAATTGGGGATATTTTTCTTTCATTTCATTTTCCGCTTCCCACGTGGCTTCCTCGACTCGCTGACTTAGCCACAACACTTTAACAAAAGCAATTTCTTTATTTCTCAATCTACGGACTTGCCTATCAAGAATAGCAACTGGAACCTCTTCATATGATAATTCTTCACTAACCTCAATGGTCTCAACTGGCACGATGGCAGCAGGATCTCCAATTACCTTCTTCAACATAGACACGTGGAATACCGGGTGCACTAATGACACTTCAGGGGGCAATTCCAGCCTATACGCGACTTGCCCTACCCTTTGAGCGATCCGATATGACCCGACATACCTTGGGCTCGATTTCTCTTTCTTTCCAAACCGCATGACTCCCTTCATGGGAGATACCTTCAAGAATACCCAATCATCTACTTGAAACTCTAAATCTCTACGACGAACATCCGCATAGGATTTCTGACGACTCTGAGTAGTTTTCATCCTTTCCTGAATGACTCTAACTTTTTCCATAGCTTGGTGCACAAGATCTGGCCCTATCAATTCTGCCTCACCAACCTCAAACCATCCGATCGAAGATCTACATCTCCTTCCGTACAATGCCTCAAATGGGGCCATCTGAATACTAGCATGGAAGCTGTTATTGTAAGAAAATTCTATAAGCGACAAGTGATCATCCCAGCTACCCTTGAAATCCAAAACACAAGCCCGCAACATATCCTCAAGCATCTGAATAGTCCGCTCCGCTTGACCGTTCGTCTCTGGGTGGAAAGTTGTGCTGAGATTTACCTGAGTACCCAAACCTTGCCGAAATTTCCTCCAAAAGCTAGCTGTGAACTGGGTCCCTCGATCCGAGATAATAGAAACTGGTGTGCCATGAAGTCTGACTATTTCATTGATATACAACTGAGCGTACTGTTTTGCAGTATCGGTGGACTTGACTGGCAAGAAATGAGCTGATTTCGTGAGTCGATCCACTATCACCCAAATTGAGTCGAACTTGCGCTGAGTGCGAGGTAACCCTACCACGAAGTCCATGTTGATCATCTCCCATTTCCACATCGGTATTTCCATAAGCTGAGTCGGCCCACCAAACCTCTGATGCTCGGCCTTCACCTGCTGACAATTCGGACATCTAGACACCAAATCCGCCACACCCCTCTTCATACCATTCCACCAATAAATCTCCTTGAGATCGTCATACATTTTTGTAGAACCTGGGTGAATAGAATACCTGGAATTATGAGCCTCTGCCATTACCCTCTCCCAGAGATCATCCACATCTGGAACACATAGTCTCCCCTGACACCGCAAGACACCGTCATCATTGCCGAGTGAAAAAGCTGAAGTCTTGTGATTTAAAATTTCTTCCCTCAATTGTATCAATGCTGGGTCTCTGAATTGCTTTTCCTTGACTTCCGTTACAAGCGAAGACTCCGCTCCATTTCGCACCACGACATTCCCCTCATCTGAGGTCGAAAGACAGACCCCAAGACTGGCCAACTGATGAACCTCTCGAGCCAAAGGCCTCTGACCGGCCTCTAAATGTGCCAAGCTACCCATGGATTTCCGACTAAGAGCGTCGGCTACCACATTCTCCTTTCCTGGATGGTACAAAATATTCATATTATAATCTTTGAGCAATTCTAACCACCTTCGCTGCCTTAAATTCAACTCCTTCTGTTTGAATAGGTACTGAAGACTCTTGTGGTCTGTGAACACGTCCACATGGACCCCATAAAGATAATGCTGCCAAATTTTCAATGCAAACTCAACCGCTACGAGCTCCAAATCATGCGTCGGATAATTCTTCTCGTGATTCTTGAGCTGTCTTGAAGCATACGCTATAACGTTACCACACTGCATCAACACACACCCCAAACCAACTCTCGAAGCATCACAATAAACCACGAATCCCTCCGAACCTTTTGGCAAGGTTAACACTAGTGTCGAAGTCAATCTCGACTTCAATTCTTGAAAACTCTTTTCACAAGCATCGGACAACTGAAACTTAACTACTTTCTGCGTCAGCTTAGTCAATAGGGAGGCGACACTAGAGAATCCCTCCACAAATCTCCGATAATGCCCAGCTAGACCCAAGAAACTACGAATCTCTGTCGGGGTCGTTGGTCTAGGCCAATCCTTTACCGCTGCAATCTTTTGGGGATCAACTTGAATCCCTTCCCTAGAAACAACATGGCCCAAAAAGGTGTTTGACTCTAGCCAAAACTCACATTTTGAAAACTTTGCATACAACTGGTGCTGATGAAGAGTCTACAGAACTGCCCTGAGTGATTAGCATGATCTTCCTGACTTCGCGAATAAACAAGGATATCATCAATGAAAACTATCACGAAGGAGTCAAGAAACGGCTTGAAAACCCGATTCATAAGATCCATGAAAGCTGCTGGGGCGTTGGTTAGCCCAAAAGACATGGAAAAAAATTCAAAGTTCCCATAACGAGTCCTGAAGGCGGTCTTAGGAAATCCTACTCCCTGATCTTTAACTGGTGGTACCCTGACCGTAAATCAATCTTTGAGAAGAAACTAGCACCTTGCAACTGATCGAACAAATCATCTATCCGAGGCAGTGGATATTTATTCTTGATGGTGACCTTGTTGAGTTGCCGATAATCAATACACATTCGAAGCGATCCATCTTTGTTTCTGACAAAAAGAACCTGTGCGCCCTAAGGCGACACACTTGGCCGAATGGAACCTTTTTCTAATAGATCTTTCAATTGCTCCTTTAACTCTCTCAATTCTGCTGGTGCCATTCTGTACGGTGGAATAGATATTGGGTGCGTATCTAGCAATACATCAATCCCAAAATCAATCTCTCTATCTGGCGGAATCCTAGGTAACTCATTCGGAAACACTTCCAGAAACTCATTCACAACCGGCACGGACTCGGGAGCAGGCACCTCTGAGGTGGTGTCCGCAACTCGGACCAAATGATAGATGCATCTTTTCCTGATCATTTTGGAGGCCTTAAGATAGGAAATAAACCTACCTCTCGGCACGACATCATTCCCTTTCCTTTCAATGATGGGCTCATTTGGAAATTCGAGCCTCACAATTCTGGTTCGGCAGTCGAGTTTAGAAAAGCACGAGTAAGTCAATCCATTCCCATGATAACATCAAAATCTAACATCTTTAATTCAATAAGATCGGCCGTGGTATATAGACCACACACCGTGACACACACAATTCCTATAGACTAGCGCAACTGTAATGGAATCACCAACCGGAGTCGATACTTAGAACGGCTCAAGAAGTTGTTCGGGTTTTATCCCAAAACTCGAAGCAATAAATGGAGTAACATATGAGAAAGAGGACCATGGATCAATAATAGCATAAACATTAAGCGTTTGCACAGACAGAATACCTGTGACAACATCTGGAGAAGCCTCCGCACTCTGGTGACCACTCAAGGCATAGAACCGACTGGGTCCCCCTTGACTCCGTGCTCTACCCCTAGATGCACCGCGCCCTGCTGGAGCTGGAAGGCGTGCTGAAGATGTAGCGGCTGAAGAACCGGACAGCTGAGCAGTGCCCCTACCCGTGCCCTGACTGGGCGCACAATAATTCCACTGGGTATGACCTCTCACTCCGCATCTGAAGCATACCGGAATATCCAAGTAACATGGATTAGAATGGAACCTTCCACACTTAGGGCATGGGGCCCTCCGCTGCTGCTAAAACCTTCCACCAGAATGACCTGACTGGTGGAACCTCCTGCTATCTGAACCGGGCCCAAAGCGACCTCCCTACTGATAACTGTGCTCTGATGGCGGTGCACTGGCTGAGGACTAAGCATAGGACTGAGATGGTCCTGATGACCCTCTCCCAAGGGATGACCTCCCACCTCCAACCGAGCTCCCAGGGTTGCCCGCTGACCGGGCCCTACTACTACTACTCTCTCTCTCTGACCTTATCTTCAATTTCCGAGCCTCCGTAGCCTGGGCAAAACCCACAATCTTCCCGTAGTTCATATACGAATGCAAAGTAGCTGTAGCAGCCTCATTGACAACCAAGAGACCAAGGCCCCGAACAAACCAACGAACTCTGGCCTCCATAGTCGGCATCATGTGGGTAGCATACTTTGACAAGCGCACAAACTCCATATGGTACTCCCTTTCATCTGGCCCTGCTTAAGGACCTCAAACTCTGCAGCACAGGCTACCATAGTCTCGGTAGGCAAGAAATGATCCATGAAAGCATCTATGAACTCGACCCACCTCGCCGGAGGGGTCCCCTCTCCACGGGGACTCTCCCACATCTCAAACCATGAATATGCTGCTCCCTTTAGACGATAGGAAGCCAACTTAACTCCCTCTGTTTCAGTAGCCTTCATAACCCGGAGAGTCTTGTACATTTCATCTATAAAATCTTGAGGATCGGCCTCTGGGTCGGTGCCTGTGAACTCTGGAGGGGCAAACCGCAGAAACTGGTTGATCCTAGAACCTGAAGAATCCCCTTGCTCGCTAGAGGATGCAGGGGCAGCCTGAGATCTTTGGGCCTGGGAGGCCACTAACTGAGTCAACATCAGAATAGCCCCCCTGAGGTCCCCATCAGAAATACTGGGACCGGAAGCTGGAACTGAAGAAGGATCAGGAACATCAGCGGGAGGGATTACAGTACCCTCCGCTGGAGCAGGAATATGGATAGACTGGCCTGGCACGGAAGAGTCAGGCAGATTCAAGGTCGGGGAATCATTCTCACCCGCACCATCAGATAAAGGATGTATGGCCACACTCAGGGTGGCATTGGCCTCTAGGCCGAGTCGAGCTCTCTTCTTGGGCGCCATTTACTGAAAATTAGGACAACGCACGAATTAGATAATGACATTGTCAGCTTTCACTCCATCGCACGATACATAGTAACAATGAAAGGGTATTTTCCTAAATGTCCATGCAGCCCCCTAATTATAGATGTGGTCGACAACACACCGATAAGAAGGGCTCTACTAGACACGGCTCCGAGATATCCTAGGACACTTTTAAAACCTTAGGTTCTGATGCCAAGTTTGTCACGCCGAAAAATCGATAGACGAGACCGGCGCCTAACCGGATGAACCCGGTCAAGCGGACCTGGTGCCTTTCGTGCCCAACGTATTACCCTGCGTTCATACATACATTATTTCATGCGAGTTAGCCGAATTTGGGTTCAAAGTACATTTTACAACATAATTCCGTTTTTCCTCTTTTAGCATTTCAACGATTGATATCCAAACATACAAGGTACAAACATAAGTTCCTAACATGAACCACAGTTTCTGAGTACGTACAGTTACTACCCAAAAATACATAGCCCACATCATATCTACGGAGCCTCTACGAATACTAGGGATTTTACATAACTTGCCGGTAACAAGGCCCCGACTATACCTTTACAAAATAAGCAAAAGAGGGTGGTATAATCCACACACGGCCCCGAGGAGAAGAGGGGCTCACCACAACTGCTGAGGAGATGAAGATGAGGCACTACTAACGGCGGGTTGAGCTACCTGCTATGGAACCACGTACATCCATATAAAAGATGTAGCGCCCCTGGCAAAAGGGACGTTAGTACTGTGGAATAGTACTAGTATGTATGAACAAACTTTACCCCAAGTACAATCAAGCAGTACACAGATAAGAGACAGTTAATAGAATCCAACAAGCATTGCACATAAATCGAAATAACCAAAATCAAGAGTTTCACATATTCCCCTTTTCTTTTTCAACACATCCATATTCAAGAGTTTCATAGATTTTCATTTCAATAGTGATAATGATCACATTCCATCCTTATTACCTCGGCACCCTTATAAACTTCTCTCACTCTTATTACCTCGTCCACCCTTATTACTCCGTGTTGCGGCGTGCAACCCGATCCCACCGGACAATCAACAATCACCACCAATTCAAATCACAAGGATCTTCATCATGAAGAACATAAGTTCATATCAACCAACAACTATGTGAAATCAAGTCACAATGATCATTACCAATAAGTAATTCATATATGGTGTTGCCACAATCATTTAACTCAATAAAATCAGTCCATATTTACATGCTTTATTCGCTACACAACCTTTAGCCCTTTGATACGTTCAATAATGCATTTAATAGCAACATCAACCAACAATTCAATCACAAAGATTCTCATCATCAAGGATATTCATTCGTAACAACCAAATAACCATATGAAGTCACGATCATAGAAATCATTATCCAACAGTGAATCATATACAATATGGCATCAACATAAAGCTCAATTAGTTATCCATGTTTCCTTTCCATTATTTACTACACAAAATTTAGCACTTAAATACATTCAACAATTGGATTCGTTATCATTTCTTTCGTTTGGTAGTACATCCTTTCATACCGAGGTATTCAACAGTTAACGAGCTTTGCACATGATAGAGTAAGCACAAGGAATCACCATTTTCACAACCTCACATAGTACGGTGGTATGGAAATTAGCTAGGACAATCAAAGAATAGAATCTTACGTCTCAACACATTAGAACGATCAATTCACATAATCTCAAACAAAGTACACATACCATATGCTCGAACACCAACAAAAAGATTCTACTAAGGTTAAAACTAGCCATACATACCTTGTGTCGAATTTCCCCTTTTTAATTTCTATCACAAATCACCGGACCGTCAAGCAATGTCAATCTAATTCATAATGCAACACATTCATCTTAGAATTGGGAATCATGAACACAATTCGAACTCGCTTAGGCATTTTATCGAATGCTATATGACCCCTTAGATTTCTAACCCCTTATTTGTGAATATTAACCCTAACCCACTTCCTTTTACTAGATTGCGACAATTAATGGACATGCATGCAAGGTTCTTCTCTTTTATCTTCAAAAACTCCTTTAGGGGAGCTCTACTTATTAACCAAAGTCTGGAAATTTAAGGGAAATAGGGTGGGGACTTACCTTTTTAAGTGAAGAAGACAATAACTCGATAATTCCCGGGTTTGAGTGATTGTGGAAAACCAAATGGATGATGTTGAAAACCTTTCTCTCAAGAACTCTCTTTCTCTCTCTCTATTCTTAGTTAGAAAATGTTTAAAAATGAAGGGGAGGGGTGTTTTATTGAACAGGGGGTCGGGTTTTAAAATTAGAAATTAGGATCCCCAACACGGAATGCGGTCAGGAATGCGATCGCATTCCTGACATGCGGTCCGCAGACCGGTCGCAGAATGGCCCTCAAGATGGGCCAAAACTAAAAACACACTGTGCAGGTATGCGACCACTATGCGGTCCGCATACACGTTATGCGATTGCATAGTGCGTCGCATTACCTCCCCCACCAAAAACCAATGGGCAAGAATGCGACAACTATGCGGTCCGCATAACCAGAATGCGATCGCATTCTGGACCGCATAATTGTCCTTAATTTGGGATGAAGTCTGCCCAGGTATGCGACCATTATGCGGTCCGCATACACGTTATGCGATCGCATAGTGCATCGCATAACAACACAATTTCTGGTAAATTTTATCTTTCAAATCCCGGGGTACTTTTAACTCAAAATAAGTCCATGTTAAGAATTTCCACAATTATACAACACGAGGACCTATTTGGGCATTATTTTAGACATGAAATTTCACGGGTATTTACAATTCAATTCTAAGAAGAGGAGGTTTATACAACATACCTCATTCGAGCTTCTTAAAACTTTAAGATGTTCGGGAATATTAGCAACTTCAATCTATTTTAGCAATATATCAAAATTGAACCAAAAATTAGGAAAACGATCATGATTCTAGCTCAATTGAGCATTTTATCAAACACTATGTGTGTATTAAGGTTTCATGGCCCTCGTATGAAAGACTACACCATCCCACACCCAATTTTTTTCTATCTTTAACTCACAACGTCCCCACATACCTTAAGAATACATGCATGCAAGGTAAGCACTCACATCCCAATGAACTACCTTACTAATTACTCATTCTAGTTACATGTCGAAATTAAGAGTTTGGGTGATAGAATCTTACCTCTTTGAGTTAACCCGGTTGAGCAAGCCAATTAAGCCTTTTATACCTGACTCGCACATGATCCAAAGGAATATGTTATCATTAGCTAAATAGGGAAATGAACATATATGTACATATAAGTGTTGCTAATTCATTAGGTACCTCATTATTAAGTTTAAAAGTACATACACCTTACAATCTAGTGAAACTGAAATCCAAAGCATTCCATAGTTCACTGACCTTCCCAACACCCATATACAACCCACATTAGTGTCAACGAAGCCTCTAAAGATACAAAAGACAGAAATGACCATGCCGACGACAAGGCTCCGGCTATACCTCAAAACGTGAAAACATACGACGGTGCGTACGTAAGCAACAAGGGAGCATATATTATCTATTTAATTGAGAAGGTTATGTGAGGAATCCATCAGGTTTAATTCCTTGTTGAAAAATTTAGGGAAGCAAGTGGGGAGTATTACCCTATGATTATGACTCGATTCAAGAAGTTATTATTGGATTCAATTTCTCAAGAGGTCATAAGTAATACGTCCCATTCAAAGAGTAGATACAGAGAATGGCTCATAAGGTTGCCCTGGCTCCGTCCCAAGTCCCATAGCAACACAAGGATTAACATATGACAAATGAAATTTTATTTCTAGGTGCCAAAGACACAATTATGATCTTCCTTCAACCACCGAAATTGGAACTGGAAAAATAGGACAAAAACCAGGGGAAAACCAGGCATATAGGAGAAACTAACAGGAAGAGGACTTGAGGGTTATAGGAGTGAACTCAAAAGCCTCTCGGCTAGTGGAGCCAGTACTAACATTCAAATCAGTTGGATTCGTAGCAACATAGAGCAGTTAACATAAAACGACACTTAAACAAGTATTATGCAACCCAAAGGAGGAGCGAAAATGCTCGTCTTCCTTATATTAGCACGATCCAGCTACATGGAGGCTCGACGGACCCTAGATTTGATGGAGATTTTAATAATGTTTAAAAGTAATTGAGCAGACCAAATTCAGAAAATAACCTGTCTGGGGAAAGAGGGAGATTCTCGCCAAATAAACAAAAATCGTGCCGATTCCGATCACTAGGCCAAAATGGAAGCCTCAACAAAGATAGAGCGAGGGAACTACCATACTAGAGATGATGATGACACAAGGCAAGACCTTCACTATGATACTATGTCAACATTCAGATTGAAGAAGAAACTCGAAGAAAATGGCGTAGGCTTTTGAATAGAGAAGAATAAATGGTCAAGAGGAAATATCTTTTTATCTTGTGCGAAAATACGATATTTGTTCATCCATTCATTCGATAAGAAAATCTTCGGGTTTAGTCCCTTGTTGAGAGTTTAGAAAGGCGTGTGGGAAGTAGTAATTCTATAATTACAACTCCATTCGAGGACATGATTATAGAGCTCAATGTCATAAGAGATTTCTTATAAGAGAATTTGCGGTAGAGTGGATGGACGAAATAATGGATCTCGTTCCAAGAGTAGATGCATGCAATGTTTTGTGACTCAACATCTGTTAATACCATGCCTATGAAAATTCTTCAATATGGATGTGTATATACAACAAGAGTACGTTGGTTATGCTAAGGAGTGACTTACTTGGTGACTTCAGGTTGATAGGGAAATAGCTTAATCGAGGCCCCTCGACTCAACATCCCTAACGTACGTTGGTCCATACAGATATACTATAAGATTTGGTGGTGAAGTGACATCAATAGGGACAAGGGCACTCCCCTCTTAGCGATAGGTTCCACCTTTCCCTCCACGGCTCAATACCTTCTTTTAACAAGCCTTTGGGCAATTTTTTTCGGACTCAATGGTGGGATCAATCCTTCCTCATGGATTCAAACTCGCAGATTATGGAGATTACTCATTTTGAGAGTAAGGCTTGGAGAGAAAATCAACTCCCTAACTTGAGCTCTATCGCACGATTGAAGTATCAAAGAAGGGTGAAATTCCTAAATGTCCAAGTGGCTCCCTAATTATAGATGTGATCGACAACACACCGGTAAGAAGGTCTCTACTAGACACCGCTCCGAGACATCCTAGGACACTTTAAAACCTTAGGCATACCAAGTTTGTCACGCCCCAAAACCGAGGGACGAGATCGGCGCCTAACCGGATGATCCCGGTCAAGCGGACCTGGTTTGCCTTTCCTACCCAACGCATTGCGCCGTGTCTATAATATACATTGTTCCATATGAATTAGCCAATTTAAATTCAAAGTACGATTTACAACATAAGTTCATTTTCCTCTTTTAACTTTTCAACATTTGATAATCCAAAAACATATATAATACATACAACTTTCCAATACGGACCACGATTTCGACCGAGCACATAGCTACTGCCAAAAATAGATATATATATATATACAACCCACACAGTGTCTACGGAGCCTCTAAGAGTACTAGGAGTTTTACATAAACTTGCCGGCAACAAGGCCCCGCCTATACCTTTAATGACGCAACATATACAAAAGAAGACAGTATAGACTACACACGGCCCCGAGAGGAAGTGGGGCTCACTAGAACAACTGAAGGGATGAAGAGGAGACACCACAATCGGCGGATTGAGCTACTTGCTATGGAACCACCTACATCCATATAAAAGATGTAGCGCCCCCCGGCAAAAGGGACGTTAGTACCGTTGAATAGTACTAGCATGTATGAACAAACTTTATTCTAAGTAAAATCAAACAGTACACAAGATATAAGACAGTAAGAGAAACCAAACAATTACTGCACAAAGATACAGAAACGATCACAATTGGGAGTTTCACAGATTCTTATTTCAACACAATCATATTCCGCCCTTATTCCTTCTCAACAATCCACCCTTATTTCTTCCTGTTGCGGCGCGCAACCCGATCCCACCGGACAATCACATTCCACCCTTATTATATTCTGTTGCGGCGCGCAACCCGATCCCACCGTACAATCAAATTCCACCCTTATTACTTCTCATATATCACCCTTATTCCTCTTGTTGCGGCGCGCAACCCCATCCCACCGGACAATTNGACAATCACATTTCATAGCAACAACAACAACCCACAATTCAATCACAAGGCTTCATATCATCAAGAGTATAATTTCAGACCAACCAAACAAACATGTGTTCACAATAGTCTTTACCAAACAGTAAGTCATGTACGGTATGTCATAATCATTTAGCTTAATAAAATCAGTCCACATTTATTTCCCATCATTTGTAGCAACATCAACCAACAATTCAATCACAAAGATTCTCATCATCATGTACATTCATTCATAACAACCAAACAACCATATGAATTCAAGGCCACAAAAATCTTTACCGAACAGTGAGTCAAACATGGTATGCCATCAACATATATCTCAATTAGTTAAATCCACATTTCCTATCCATTATTTACTACACGACATTTAGCACTTACATACATTCCACAATTGGATTCGTTATCATTTCTTTCATTTGGTAGAACAACCTTTCATACTTAGGTGTTCAAGCACATAAAGAGTTTTGCACATGATAGAGTTAGCACAAGGAATCACCCTTTTCACAATCTAACATAGCATGGTGGCATGGAAAATCAACTAGGACAATCAGAGAATAGAATCTTACGTCTCAACACATTAGAACAATCAATTCACATATGCACAAGCCAGGAACTCAAATCGAATGCTCGGACACCAACAAGGCGACTCTACAAAGATTAAAGTTAGCCATACATACCTCGAGTTGGGATTTTACTTAATTTCTATCACAAGTCACCGGACCTTCTATAGCACCTTCAATCTAATTCACAATGTGACACATTTAAGCTTAGAATTAGTAATCATGAACATGCCTTGAACTCATTTGGGCATTTTATCAAACGCTACGTGTTCCTTTAGATTGCATGATCCCTTTTTAGTGAAAGATTACTCTAATCTACTCTCTTTACTAGGTTATGGCAAATTAATTACATGCATGCAAGACTCTTAACCCTCATCTTCATGAACTAATCTACTTATGCTTCTTTTAAACAAAAACTGAGAATTAAGGCTAATAGGGTCGAGGTTTACCTCTTGGGGTGAAGAAAATAGTATCCTACTCGATCAATTTCCAGGCCCGAGTGATGATGAAGAATCAAATTGGTGAAGGTGGTGGCTTTCTCTCACTAGAACTCACTCTCCCTTCTCTCTATTCTAATCAGATAGTTGTTAAAATGAAGGGGATGGGCATTTTATTAAGCTGGGGGTCGGGTCTTGAAATTAGAAATTAGGAGCCCCAACACAGAAAATGCGTCAGGAATGCGATCGCATTCCGGCTATGCGGTCTGCATTCCCGTCGCATAAGTGGCCCTCAGCTGGGCCAGAATGGGAAATAGACTGCCCAGGTATGCGACTACTATGCAGTCCGCATACCTGTTATGCGATCGCATAGTGCGTCGCATAACCTCCCCCGCAAAAATGAAGGTACAAGAATGCGACAACTATCCGGTCCACATTTCCAAAATATGATCCCATCTTGGGCCGCATAACTGTCCTCAAAATGAACAGCAACTGTCCAGGTATGAGACCACTATGCGGTCCGCATACCTGATCTGCGATCGCATAGTGGACCGCAGATCCGCGAAATTCTAGAAATTTTTATTTTTTTATCTTTTAAATACTTGGGTACTTTTCAATCCTAAAGGTCTGAACCGCGCGCGAGAATTTCTACAGTTATAACAACATAGGGATCTAACCGAGCATCATTTTTCGTTAAGAAATTTTACGGGTCGGACACTAAGCCCATTGCATTCGCGTTCGGCTTGACCAACTCTGCCTCAAAGGTGTTCCAGGTCTTCCGTCTTCTTCTGCAGCTACAACACCAGAACGTTAATCCCTAAAAACGAGAGAAAAAACATGTACCTCATCAAAGTAGGACTCACATGTTCCTCGAGGCGACCTTCGTAATCACGACTCTGACTCACCTCGCACCCAAGGTGTGTTAACTCTTTTGCTTGTTTATCACTAAGGAGCTTGGAAATCAAGTTTTAGTTAAAAAACAAAAATGCGAAGTGGGAAGGTTGGAGAATCATCAAATCTCACCCCAGAGAAAAATCGTTGGACCTTCTCGAAGGCCGACTGAGCGCTTCCTAGCCTGGCCCCTTCGATCCCGGCCAAACTGTCCCATGAGACACCGTCTTTAGGGTGTCTACCCCCGTTATACGGCCTCTAGTCTCGAGTATCCCGCAAGGCACCCTTGATAGGAGGAGAAAGTGACGGATTCCAATTTCCCCCCCTCGAGGTACCTTCGACAGGGGAGGAAAATGGCAGTAAGGGAAAGATCACCTCTCCAGAGGTAAAAACTTCGGACCTGGAAAGTTCGGTTTCACCGCCCTTACGACACTGGGGGGATCTCACCTCGATAAAGGTTTCCCCGCACGTTAAGGATTGTTTCCGGTTGTTCTCTTCTCTAATTTCTGAGGCCTCCCATAAACCCTCCATCAGGTATCACCAATTATTCTCATCACAAGCAGAAAAGGCTGCCAGCCTTTGAATCCAATCCGCCAAGTCGGGAATCCCGAATGGAAGCCATGGAGTTGCTGCCGAAAGGAAGGGAAGACATCATCACAAAATTGCCTTCACTGCATATAAAATATTAAACACATGAGTGTACCACTTACCTGTCAAATTCCATCTCTCAGGTAAGGGCATGAACTCCTGCGGGATAATGTCAATAGTCTGCACTCGGATAAACCGGCTCATCCACCCGTAATCCTTCTTCTCGTCCTCGCTAAAAACAAGAGGTCGAGTTGATCAGCGTCGGAGAGTAATGCCTTGACAGTAAGAGGGACGATATAATCTGATAAGATGACTAAAGGTGAACTCGAGCCCCGCCTTCTCGGCAAAGAATCTCATCATCAATACTATCCTCCAAGAAGATGGATGAACATGTGCCAAAGTAACCTGATAACTCCTCCAGAGATCGAGCACAACCCTGTCAAGGTGGCCCAACGTGAAAGGGTACATGCACACGTTCAAAAACCCTCCGCATGGGTCATGATACTCTCTCTAGGGGAAGGTATTTGCAGTACCACGTTCTCCCCCCATCCGTAGCCTCTCTTCAAGGCCTCAAGTTCTGATGTCCGTTCGTTTGGCACCAACAGCGAGTCACCGATCAGGAAAGAAGCGGAAGTAGAATTCCTCTCCTCCTGGAGAGCATGATTTTACATTGTAGCCATAGGCACTTTAGAGCGAGGAAGGGGAGACAAAGGAAAAAAAATTCTTTTATTAAACAAAGAAAAAATTGGTGAAAGGTAGAAGGATTCTATAAAAGAGATAACCGCTCAAAACGATTAAGCCTTCGAGCAAGGGCAAAGAAACGACCGATAAGCTTACCCCGAGGCGCAATTAATTCAGACAGTCTCACTACAACTCCCAGGAGAACGAACCGATGGGGTCACCGCAGTCGTCTCCCGGGCCATGTCACATGAACGACATTTCCCAAGGACTCGAGGTCCTCATGTCGGTCTAACCACGAGGAGATATCCTATCTCAAGTCTCAGTTATTATATGTATGAACCTCAAGGTACCATCCAACGGAGCTATCAATCTGGCCCTGAAAATGGTATCCAACTTCGGGGAACCCCGACCTCGAGAAGCCTCATCATTGCTTACACGATTTTTTAAAGGAAGTATCGTTCTTATCTCAGAGTGGTGTCTGATCCTGAGAATATCCGCCGCCATCGGTGCAAGATCTCAAGGGAACTGTCCGAGATTCGCACAACGGACTAGCTCGAGGTGGCCCGATATCGACGACCTTACTTCTCTAAAAATGAATCCCGGACGGGCCAACATAAAAAATGGAAGGAACGCCTTTGCATAGAATTGAAAAACAGAAAATCCCCTGTTGTATTCACAAAAATATATTTACAAAGGGTGCACCCCTACAATACTCCTCACAGGAGCCTATATACAAAGGGAAAAAGAAAACACGAACAATTGGTAAAACAAGGCTACTCCTTGCCTCCACCGCTTGACGAGCCACTGCCGAAATCGCTATCTGAGCTCTCGTCTGAAGACATAGGGAATGTCGATTCCTCCTCTTCTTTCTTGGCCTTCTCAATCTCGTCAGCGAGATCGACGCCTTTAGTACTTGCTTCCTCAAGGGCCTTCCTCCTAGCTTGCGAGCGAGCATAAACAACGGCTCGAGTCAGCTTGAGCCTGGCTTCCTCTGATATTTTCCTAGCCCAGGTATTGGCAGTAATCGCGTCCCTTATATACGAAGCAACATGACCATCAGCCTCAACCTTAGCCATAGATAGTAAGACAACCTCATCCTGGGCGCTCTGGAGAAGACCTTGGGCCGAGGCTAGCTTATCCTGCAAAAGGTCCCTTTCCGAAGTCACAACTTCATTTTGTTTTTTGAGCTCGAGGATCGCCGCGTCTTTGGCCGCGACCTCCTTTTAGATTTGACTCACCTGGGCATTCCTCTGTTCAATCTGCAAAGCAAATCTTGTTAGGAGAGCACCGACTCACGGAGGTAAGGAAATAAACTCATTTGTAATATCTACCCGCTTAGCAAAACTAGTCCGCTCGTGGTGCACTCCCTCCAAACTAGTATGTCGCTCATTCAACTCTTCGTCCTTCCGATAGAAGGAGGTCTTTGACGCTTTGAGCTCCGATGTGAGTTTCCCAAGCTCCTCCTCGCGCCTGGTGAGCTCGATATGAAGCTTGGAAAAGGCATGATCGTACAACTTCTGGACTTGTAATACGGAGGGAAGGAGTTATCAAATAAAGATAGAAAATCGAAGAGGGAGATAGAGATTACCTGCTTTTGAAGCTTCCCTTACTCTTCAAGGGCGATGGGGGCGTCGAGGTCAATGTTGTCCTCAAGACCGGTAAAGAAGTCTCTAAATGTGTCAAACTCGCTTTGAGAGACCCCCACATCGGCGGCACCCTTGTTCAAAGCATCACCTATTTCCCCTAGGGAAAATGAAGGGCCCATATAAAGGTTATCAACGATGTTGATCTCGGTCAAGATATTTGCTTGGTCCCGAGTTACTTCAGGTTCGAGCTCCCTAAACTCGTCAGCTAAAGACCTGTCGGTATGGACCATACCACGACCAGACCGATGATCAGGGACTCCACCCTCACCGGTTCTTTGCTCCGATCTAGGCCGATACCTTTCAGTTGCTTCCGGCTCGGGGGTCCTCCGCTCCGTGGCCTCCTGAATAGTGGCACTTCTTCCCGCTCCCTGTGCTAGAAGGCGATCATTTCCATTATCATCTTCATCTGCAACACGCAGCAGTCTTAGGACCGTGGCATCAGTCTTAGGCCTGCGGATCCTGATTTTCATCAATTTTAGAGACTCGTCTGAAGTCCCCTTTTTCTTCTTCTTTCCCTTCTCGGGCCTCGAAGTACTTGCTTCACCGGGTGAGGGCCGCCTCACTGACCAGTTGTCCCCGAGGCTTACATTAGCAAGCATGTTAGTTTCACTTCTACAGAAGAGCCCTTGCGTTAAAGTATGCAATGGTCACGTAAGGAGCTTACCGTGTTTCTTGGCCTGCCAACGCGTTTTATGTCCGACTATCTATGTACGACTAAAATCAGGAAGACCCATTTTATGTCCGTTATGGCATTCGGTGGCTTATTTGCATAAGATCCAAGGTATAGCCCGAGGTCTGACCTCGACCGTCCCTTACGCTCGACCTCGAGGCAGTATGGTTTCAGGATTGGTATAGGTGAACGGCACAAGGACTCAGGTAGACAACTCTGTAACAAAGTACGAGTCCGTACTTAGACATTAAATACTTGTATCAATCGCAAATCTTTGTAATAAATTATAGTGTACTATGTAGAGATTTCCCTCCTATATAAATGGGATCCTTATTGTTTTTGACATACAATATTCAATACAAGGAACAAGAACATTCTCTGCTTTATTACTCAAACATTCTCTATAGCCTCTCCATTAGATCATTTACTTACACTTATTGCTTCTCATTAATTGTTCTTCATTTATAGCTCATTATTATTGATCATGAATAACATACTTCGGAACCTATAAAGCTGTTATAGCTTCATCGATCTTCTAACGGTAGCCCCGAACCTCGACCTTGAGGATCCCCGAGTCCAGCATCGAACACCCGATTTGAGGCATCCCGGTTTGCTTATCTTCGATTTCATACTGTCTTTACTATATCTGTTTCAACCGCACTTAGAATCAACTGCTTAACAACTAGCATTAAAATAAATTGCATATTTTTAGAACCACATAATCAAATATAATTGTAATTACCATTTTCAAGGTAAACATACACCAAATCGTAGGGGCACCATGGGGGTTCGATTTCTAAGAAGATGGGGTTTTAGCCATACATACCTCAATTGCTCTTCTTTAAGCTCTACAATTATCTGGAACACTTAGCGATCTCAATCTATTTAGCAATGTGACTTTTTGAACAAAACTTAGGAAGTCGATCATAATTTTTAGCTCACTTGACCACTTTATCATACATCATGTGTTCATTAAGGTTTTGTGGCCGTTTTATGGTAGATTATACCAGCCCATTCCCCTTTTTAAACCATGTTTAGCCTACATTGGTTCTAGGCCCCCTCATCACCCATGCATGCAAAACAATAAATCCCCAAGCCTATGAACTATCTTGCAAGGTATCCATTTTAGAAGAAATTTCAGAATTTTGCTGAGCTGAGTTTAGATTCTTACCTTGTTATGGAGACCCTCCTAAAAATCTTTAGTGTTTTAGGCAAGAATTTGAGGAATATTGAATGAGGATCACTTTCTCCTTTTAAGGCCCTTTCTCTCACTCTATAGAATCAGGAAATGAGCTCAAAATGGACTATATAGGATCGGGTTACAATTAAAAATTTGGAGCCTCGACACAGATCTGTGGTCGCATATGCGACCGCATAACAGATATGCGGTCCCCAAAGAAACCGCAAAAGTGAGCCTTCAAAACTTGAAATAACTGATGGTGTATGCGACCATTATGCGGTCCGCATACTTGTTATGCGGTCGCATAATACACCGCAGAACTCCCTTCGTAAAAACTGAGGGGCGATTATGCGGTAAATATGCGGTCCACATACCGATTATGCGACCCCGTAATCGATCGCATAACTGGCCACAAAATTGGCCAACTTCCTGGTTCACTCTGCGGCCATTATTGTCACGACCCCAAATCCTAACAGGCCGTGATTGAGCCTATCATGGAACTAGGCTAGCCTACCATCACATTACCACGCTTTTGTTGTTCAATTATAAGAGTTCACAAGTAAATGATAAACATGCAACCATAGCGTCAAATAATATAATATAATTTAGTCTTAGCGTTCCCCATAATAGTCTAGACAAAACCTCCCAAGAACTGGAGTCAATAGTCATGAGCATCTAAGAAAAAGATCTAAATATTCTAATACCTTAAATATGTCTATGAATCAAGTGCTAAAATTAAATAAGGAAGGGAAGTGGAGAAGTTGTGGACGCTGGACAGCTACCTCGAAATCCCGTGAACTGCTGCTATCGAACCTGCGTCAGCTACTGCTGCGAGCTAGTACGTGGATCTGTGCACAGAGGCACAGGTAGTCTTTATGAGTACGCCAACTCAGTAGTAATAAAAATAAATCACAGTCTGAGAATTATAAAACACACAGTACAAATACACAATTCCACAAAACCAGTAAGAACACCAAGTAACCATGTAGTATTCGTCAAATTATAAGTTCAAAACCAGTTTCCAGAAATCCCTTGAAAACAAGTGCAATATCAGTATATCTCAGTAAAATTCTCAGTAAAACCAGTTTGAAAACGAAGTAAATCATAGTTCGAAAACTTAGTAAAATGATCATAAATCTGCCCCTCGGGCCAAAATCATTTCTCATAACAGTTTCCCTCAGGCATTCCCTCAATCACTAAATATCGATCATCACTCAGTATCAATCATCACTCAGTATCAGCCCCGCGGGCAATCATCATCACTCAATCGGTACCGATGCTCACTGGGGGTGTGTACAGAATCCGGAGAGGCTTCTACAGCCCAAGCGCTATAACAACATAAGGCCTGAAAGCCTCCTCACCTCTCTCATAAGGCCTGAAAGCCTCCTCACCTCTCTCATAAGGCTTGAAAGCCTCCTCACCTCTCTCATAAGGCCTGAAAGCCTCATCACCTCTATCATAAGGCTTGAAAGCCTCCTCACCTCTCTCATAAGGCCTAAAATCCTCCTCACAATATAGGCCTGAAAGCCTCACTCAGTCAGACACTCTCAATTTGCCCTTAGGCCATGAACATACCGGGTTCTTGACCCAAAACAGTATTTCATTTTTCAATAAACAGTATCAAAATACTCTGAGTGTCAAAACAATTTATACGGAAAAGACTTAGTGTAAAATCATAGCATATCAGTGAGGAAAATATAGTAAACACAACCCTCAAAGGGAAAATAGATCGGCACTAGGCCCCCAAAACGGCTTACAGCCCAAATCATATCATAATAAAATAATACTAATTAAGCATAGGCTCGAAAGTTGGTTTAGCAACTCAACATTCGCCTAAATACGGAAGATATTTCCAAAGTTCCAACCTTTTCATTTCAAAACCCGTGAAAGGGTGCATAGTCCGGGGTTTCATACCCTCAGGACAGGATTTAAAGAAATTACTTACCTCAAAACTAGGCCGAAAACTATTCCGTAATGCGCTTGCCTATCGAATAAACCTCCGAAGGCTCCAAATCTACCAAATTCAGATTTTTGTCATCAATATATGCTTAAGGAACGAATTCCAATCGAAAGATATCAAATTTAGCTCAAAAATCCGAATTTGGTCAAAACCCAACCCCTGGGACCGCGTCCCAAAACTCAGAAATATTTATACAAAAGTGTTCTTCGTCCTCTCACGAGTCCGTACATATAAAGAACACCAAAATCGGAGTTCGTTTGACCCCTCAAATCGACCCCTAAAGGTCTCATAATCTCAAGCCCTAAAACCCAATTTTTCTACTGATGTTCCATGAATTTACACTGGTTTATGTTCTATAATCATCCATAATCGAGTTTTAATGATCACAACAGTTACCTCTATGAAGAACAATGATTTTCCCCTTCAAAAATCGCCTCAAAAGCTCTTTTCCGTACAACAATGGTGTAAAAATATGTTTAGGTCGCGGAAGGGTTTATTTAAATATGCCCAATTATTTTGCTCTCCGCGATCGCGGTCAACGCCCTGCGATCGCACAGTGTTCCTCCCTTTGACCTCCGCGATCGCAGACCAAGGCACGCGATCGCACAGTGCATTTCTCACACCCCCACGCGACTGACCCTGTGCGATCGCACTAACCCCCACGCGATCGCACTGCTTGGGATCCTTCTACTCTCCGATCACACCTTCTCCCCCGAGATCGCACAGAGTAATTTGTGCCTGCCCAAAATAACTCACCGTGAAAGCATCACTTCCCTCGCAATCGCAATGAAGAAAATTGTTGTGTGCAAAAACCACAAAACCAGCAATTGATCTAAGTCGAAATGTGTCCGTTAACCACCCGGAATCTATCCTGAGCCCCATCGGGACCCCAACCAACTATACCAACACATCACATATGATCATTCAAACTTAGTTTCACTCTCAAAGCACTAAAAATAACATCAAAACTCCAAAATCACATCCGATTCAAGCCTAAGAACTTTGAAATTTCTAAAATCCACCAACGATGCTGAAACTATTCAAAACAACTCCGATTGACCTGAAATTTTGCAGACACATCCAAAATGACATTACGAACTTGTTCCAACTGTTGGAATTCCATTCTGACCCCGATAGCCTATTTTCCACTGCCGACCAGAAATCGCCAAAAACTAACTTTCGCCAATTCAAGCCTAATTCTACACCGGGCATCACAAAATTATTCCGAACACCCTCCTAAGTCCTAAATCACCTAATGAAGCTATCCAAGCCATAAAATTCACATTCCGAGGTCGTTTACCAATAAGTAAACTCTCAGTTGACTTTTCCAACTTCAAGGCTATTTTTAAAGACTGAATGACTAAACTCTCACTGCAACCATTCTGATTTCAAGCCGACCAACTCTAACACATCAATAACAGTTAAACCAAGCTATGACAAGGCAATCGTAGTAATCATAATGCAGGTTCTACATAACGACAGACCGGGTCGTTACAATTATGTGGTCCGTAGAGTGATTATGCGGCCGCATAATGGGCCGCAGGAATGCACACATTTTTAAAACATTTTCCTTTGCCCCAAAAATGTATTGTTCAATAGAAAAAGTCCGAACTGCAGCGAGCAAGCTCGTTGCGAAGAATTTTCTACTATTAAAACAAATAAATCTAATCTTGGCATCACGAAGTACTATGTTTCTAGGTAAAATTTTACGGGGCCTTACACTTTTAGGATGAAGACCTAGGGTGCTTCTATTGATAGTATTCAAATATTTAAGCAAGAATTAAAGAGTAATTTGATGAAGATCACTTTCTCCCTCTAGGACTCTCTCACTCTAACTCTAAAGATATCATAAACAACCTCAAAATGGCCCTTTACATCTATTTTAATGAAGTAGGGTTGGGTTTTAAAACCCCAAAATAAATCTCCAGAACAGGTTCTGCGGTCGCATATGCAACTACATAATGATTATGCGATCCGCGAAAGGTGGCCCTAGGAACTGTGCTGGCCTGCTTCACTCTGCGGCCGTTGTGCGGCCCGCAGACCTGTTCTGCGGTCGTATAATGCGCTGTAGAACCTCCATCCCCAAGAGTCTAAGGATGACTATGCGACCAAAGTGCGGCCCGCGAAACGGTTATGCGGTCGCATAATTGGCCACGAAAGTTACCTAAAAATTTGCCAAAAAGGCTGCTTCACTCTGTGATCATTATGTGGGCCGCTAAGTGATTATGCGGCTGCATAATGGGCCGCATAAATTCCTACTTCTGCAAAAATATTTACTTCAACTCCCCAGTGTAATGTTCAATCCAAAGCTCGACACAAAGAATTTCTACTACTATTATCCTCTATGCCTACTTCGGCATCACGGAAACTGGGGTTTTAGGAAAATTTTACGGGGCCTTATATTTTTCTACCGAAATGGTAAATGCTGACAATCTTCACTAACTAGGTACCCTTTACCTTTCTTCTTTTACTTGTTGAAACTTGTATCTACCTTCTGATTCTCTTGTTTCTTTAAACCATATGGGTGTATAAATATTCATGCCTTAGGGCTTCCAATCGAGAAGCTTACATGTCTTAGTACACACATGATCTCT
This sequence comes from Nicotiana undulata, assembly GCA_005239495.1. Lineage (NCBI taxonomy): Eukaryota > Viridiplantae > Streptophyta > Magnoliopsida > Solanales > Solanaceae > Nicotiana > Nicotiana undulata. Next base: position 8,719 of record ML292874.1, on the reverse strand, counting down.
TGAAGACCTCACATTTACTCGTCATAAGCAGGATTCAAAATCTAGTTCCTTTGACTCAACTCTTCCACAACCACATTCAATCTCTTACCAGTTGTCTTTCTTGACATAGGTATCGTTGTATTATAAATAAAATTGAATTTAGGAGCTTTAAATCATACAACTGAGCTCTACCACACAATCTAGCGTAAGAATAAAGAGTGATAATCCTAAATTCCATGTAGCCTCATGCTTATAAGTGTGGTGCACAACACTCCATAAACAAGACTCTACTAGACATGGCTTGTAGACTCACTAGGCAAGAACTTCTCTGACACCACTATTGTCACGACCCAAATCGGAGAGCCGCGACGGGCACTCGATTGAGTAAGGCACCAGGTGCCAGTCGCGGGTCTTCCATTTGGGTCGTGACATGTGGTCTCTCAAAGATAAGTACAGACGTCACTGTACCGATCTGCAAGACTCTACTAAACCTGATCATGACTCGTGAGACCTAGGATATGATACCAACTTGTCACGACCCAAAACTCAACATGTACTGATGGCGCCTATCATAGTACTAGGCAAGTCGACAACCACAAATAACCACGCATTGTTAAATTTCAAACAAGATGAAACAGGTTTGAGAGTAATAACTCTCATAAATAGTTGTTAAGAAATACTGCGACTCCAATACAACATTCCCGAAAATTCGAGTATCATTGAGTACATGAGCATCTAAATGACAACACATTCTAACTTCTAAAACAACTGTTTAGAATGATCGAACAATTCTAATAAACTGAAGAGAAGGAGAGTCGAGGTATGCAGACGCCAATGCAGTTACCTAAACAGTCTCCAAACAGATGAAGCTCCAAATCTAGCAACCACCGTGTCTAGAACTACCTAGATTTCCACACGAAGTGCAGAGTGTAGGAACCTCATAATCAGTTTCTACACAGTACAAGAATGTAGACATGCTTCCTAGTTTAACATTTTAGGTTCAACATAGATAAAATATGCCAAGTGTGACTAATATAAGGAATGTTACATCTCTATATCTACATGTCAAATGTGCATGTCACATTTAATGCATCACAATGATAACCTCATGTACTCACACTTTAGAGTACTCAATCTGACTATCTCAAACTCTGATCATTCATTAAACTCAATCAGTCAGTACTGCACGGTACCTGCGCTCACTGCTAGTATGTCAGACTTCGGAGGGGCAGATCCTTCCAGAGCGCATATATAGCCAATCTGGCCTGCTGCGGTGTGCAGCCTGATCCATATTAATAATATGCAAATCCTACTAGGCCTGCTGCGGCGTGCATCCTGATCCGCAACCTCACTTACAACACAACTCTCAGCCCCAACTCAGTCATCAATCTCTCTAGTCCCTCAGGCTTACCAATCTCATACCAAACATCACATACAATGATGCATGATGCAACAATAAATGACAACTAAAACTGAGATATGATATGCATATGATGGATGTGACCAAGTACATAATTACCATTTAAACAAATAAATCAACATCGGAAATGACCCCAGTGGGTCCCAACAGAAGAAACATATAGCCTAAACATGATTTCTCACATGGATTGCAGCTAAATTACTCTAACACATAGTAATCACATGAATAGTAAAAAAGTATGATAACTACACAGTACCACAAAATTGATCGGGCCACAATTACCACGTTGCATGCCCACACGCCTGTCACCTGGCATGTGGGTCACCTCAACACCAACTACATACCATGTATTTTAGAGATTCATACCCTCAAAACCAAATTTAGAAGTTTTACTTATCTTAAACCACACAAATATCTACTCCAGCAAGCCCTTTCCTCACGAATTGGCTTCCGAATGACTCGAATCTAGCCACAAACAACTTATTACAATTAACACAAGTTATAGGAATCAATTCCACACGATAAAGCTAGGTTCTTTAACAAAAGTAAATAAGTCAACCCGGGGCCCACGTCTCGGAATCCGACAAAATTAATAAAATCCGAACACCCATTCAACAAAGAGTCCAAACATACCAAAATTACTTTATTCCGATCTCAACCTGACCTTCATATCATCTAGTTTAAACCTATGAAGTTTCTACAATGATTCCCAATTTTCCCAACCCAAAATACTAATTAAGTGGTAAAAACAATGATAGATTCATATATGATAATCAAATCCGAGTTAGAATCACTTACACCAATCAACACCTTGAAAATCTCTGCAAGAATCGCCCAAATATCAGATTTCTAGATCAAAAGATACAAAATGGGTTCAAACCATCGATTTTGATATTTTAATACTACTGCCCAATGATTACACATCCCGATTGCGGATAAACCCACGCGATCGCTATGAACAAAATACTAGTGGCCAAAAATCCTTCTACATGAATGCACCTTCATGCTTGCAAACGCGGTGATCCAACTCTTATACCTACGCGATCACGGACCAACTCACGCGTCCGCGAAGAATCAGCGCGCCTGAATCCCAGACCCCCCTTCCTTCTTCGCGAACGCGTATGTGAACTCGCGTTCGCGTAACACATAATCTCAAAACTCCCCGATTGTAGACCATTTCTCGCGATCACATAGACCAACTCCACCAATCGCCCAATTAAGCCCTCGCAACCACGAACCTTCCCACGCGATCGCGTGTAAGGAAATCGGACCTGCAACATCAGCAATCTTCTAAGTCCAAATTCCAATCTGTTAACCATCCATAATTCACCCGAGGCCTTTGGGACCCCAACCAAACATACCAACAAGTCCTAAAATACGATACAAACTTTGTCAAGACCTCATATTACATAAAACAACATTAAAAACAAGAATTGCAACCCAATTCAAGCCTAATGAAACTAATGAATTTCCAACTTCTACAGTCGATGCCGCAACCTACCAAAGCAACCCCAATTGACCTCAAATTTTTCACACAAGTAATAAATGAAACAACATACCTATTCCATCTGCCGGAGCCAAAATTCGATCCCGATAAACTTCTCAACTCTCCAAACTTCAACCTTTCCAACTTTCACCAATTCAAGCCAAAATCACCTACAGACCTCCAAATCAATATCCGGACACATTCTTAAGTCCAAAATGACCCTACATAGCTATTGGAACCATCAAAACTCCATTTCTGAGTCATTTAAACATAAGCCAACATCCGATCAACTGCTTCAACTTAAGCTTCCAACCTTCGGACAAAGTGCCCTAACGCATTCCGAAACATCCCCGAAACCAAACCAACTACCCTAGCAAGTCATATAATGACAAATGAGCACAAAATAAGCAATAAATCGAGGAACGAGGCTATAATACTCAAAGTTGTTACATAAGCTGCTCAGGAAGAACGTGTTCTCAATATCTGTGAGAAAATAAAAGAGGAAAGGTTCAAACTTCGGGATAAACAAGTCTTCACGATAAAGAACAAAAGAAAGTAAAGTTTTTCTTATAGTCCCATAGCATCTCAAAGATAAGTACATAAGTCTCTGTATCGATCTGCAAGACTCTACTAGACTTGCTCGTGACTGGAACCTATGCACCTAGAGCTCTGATAGCAAGCTGTCATGACCCAAAAATACCACTAGTTGTGATGGAAACTACTTGCTTGGCAATCCAAACATAAAAGAACAACGAAATAAGATAACAGTTACAATATAAATAATTTTGAGAGTCAAATAACCATGGGTATAAACCAAGTCAATACATAAATCCCAAGAAACTGTAACACTAAGTCATGAGCTCTAACATATGAATACAAGTTTGACAATACATGTAGCAACTCCTTAGGGAGGATCCCACTTACGAAACAATGCTAATTTACAACTTACCACGTTCAGAAGATATAAATCTAAAAAGAAATTCATTATAATTTAGTAGCGTAAATAGGCCCATGCGATAAAGGTTCAAAGTGCACTATATATATATATTTTAAAATAAACTTCATAAAATTTCTTAAATGAAATACAATATTAAAATTTATCTTGTGATACAACCTTTCTTGAATAATCAACTCGTTAAAGCAACTTCTTCACGAAATTATACTTTTCGATTGACATCCTGCAGGTTCATATTGTACATGAATTTCAAACTAGCGAGTATAAAGAAAAACTAATCTCTCCTTTGTACATATTTACAAAACAAAGTGTAAATTTAGCATATTACAAGATCTGGGTTATTAACACACCCTAAAATAGTTAAACAAGTCACTAAATTAAAGTTACAAGCTTATGTTCTTGCCATCCAAAGAGCCTCCAAAATTACATACATAAGTGTGACATATAGATCATGTACAAGTCCAAAAACTATACAAAACCTAGATGCATATGCGAATGTGATCTACACAAAAGCTCCTGAAAAGTCTAATCCAAAAGGTCCTCTTCAAATCTCTTCTCACACATTACCTACAATAAAAATAACTATCGCTAAGCATAAAGCTTAGTGGCGTATAAATATTATTTCGGAGCCATTAGATTCTCTAATTCCATATTTTCAGTCATAGATAGCTCAAATGAAATATAAATATAAAGAATGTAAGCAAATATATCAAAAGTATCGACTATCAAACCTTGAAGTGTTTCCAAATATCAATGTTCAAGATTCAAGTGTCAAGAAAGTGTATAACAACAATTCAAGAGAGTTGTCAAATATTCATTTTCGCCCAATATGTACGTCATGCCATTGCCCTAAGCATAATCAAATATCAATATGGACCAAAGGCCCAAATCAAGTAGGGTCAAAACCTAATAGTCAAGAGAATCAAGAACCATATTAAAAATGACAGTCTAGTTCGTACTTAACATGGAAAAATTCCATAATTTAAGACGAACAAAAAATCCAAAGTCATGATAGCAAAATATCTGAATCAAGAGGCATGCAGAGATGAGTGACAAATTCACTTCCACAAGAAGGACAAACTCCCAACAAGGATGTAAAATGATCATGTAATCCGTACGAGCGGACGATTTAGCAAATATCATACAATATTCAGATAATACAAATATAACAATATTAAGTAAAGAGAAAGGAAGCAAAAGTTCAAGTTATTTCAAATGTCCAGAAAGTACAAAGATTCCAAGATCAAGTTTATACACAAACCTTGGTATTTTATCACAAAAAACCTCTTCCACAATTTGAGAACGTTCGAATCATCTGCGATATAGACCTACCAAATCCGTCGACTTCCTCAAATACTCCCCCTTAGATTTTTCAAGGGTTACCTGAAATATATAATCAAATATCTATTTAAGTTTAGTGCTTTTAACCTGTTAAAATAAACATGATATCAGTAAAATTCACCCTAAAATTTTAAAACAGAAATTTTGGACAGTACCACTATCTTGTGTTATGGCTATTTTTTGAAGATGTAGAATGAAATATTAGTATTTTTGGTCTTCATGAGAGTTGTAGATATATGTCTTTGGGTTCCATTGAATCAACCCAATATCTATTTAAGACAAAATTTTATGCTCAAAAGACGAATAGTATACATGGAGGGTTTGTAAAACAAAACATCCTGGGTGCTACTTGCCCTGTACCTCATCACCCATTTTCAGATAAATACAAGAAAAATTAGGTTTTTGGGCCTGAACAAAAGTTTTAGATCTATATAATAGTTTTTCAGAATAGTTTGTCTCACTTTAAACAGATATTTATACAAGGAGATACGACAAAACTACTAACAACTGTCTAGTGTAAAAACGAGTTTAGTAACTTATCACGAAAGCACAAAGCACAACTTACCACAAAAGAGAGGAGAAATTTGTGTTTTAACAAGAACAATACTAGATGGTTGGATTAGTTGATGAACTTAGAGGTTTTGGTGTAATTTTCTAAAGATAAGAAGGAGAGATTATATAGGTTTTCTTTTACATGATGAGAGGTGCTTGTAGAAAGTCAAGTCACAGAACAGATATATATTACTTCAATAAGGATCATGAATTGGGCTGGCCCAAATACTTATTTCGTATTCTATTTCTTATTAATGTAAAAAAATGATAACAAGGGTGTTCTACATGACAAAACCATGTCACCTCCTTCTAAATATGACCACAATGTAAAATAGTAATTTTCAAATATCTACAATTCTAGTTTAGGAAGTACGAAGTAAAATCTATCCTAATTATATAGATGGTAAATTGAGAAAGAAAATATTAGTCTAAAAACTTTGGGGTGTTACAACTCTTTTCCGCTTAAATAAAATTTGTCCCGAAATTTTTCTTATACAAGTTCCGAAACAAATGTGGATATCGAACTCGCATATCCCTTTCTCGCTCAAGTAGCTTCCTTGATAGAATTATTTCTCCAAATGGCTTTCACTAAGGGAATTCTCTTATTTCTAAGCTCTTTTATCTAACACACTAAGATTTGGATAGGTTCTTCTTCATATGTCAAATCATGATTGACTTCAATAGATTCTACAGGAAGAACATGAGATAGATCTGAGCGGTATCTTCTAAGAATAGAAACATGGAAGGCGTTATGGATCTTTACTAACTCATTTGGAAGAGCTTGTTTATATGCAAATGGACTAAATTTCTCAAGTACTTCATAAGGTCCAACAAATCGAGGACTAAGTTCCCTTTTTGATCAAATCTCATAATCTTCTTCCATGGAGAAACCTTTAAAAATACCGCATCCCCGACTTGATGCTCAATTTCACGCCTCTTAAGATCATCATAAGGCTTTTATCTATTTGAAGCAATTTTAAGCGATCCTTGATGAATTTTACCTTATTTTTAGTTTGTTGCAAAATTCAGGACCAACCAATTTTTACTCACCCACATCATTCCAACAAAGAGGAGTTCTATAGTTTCTCCCGTATAAAGCCCTTGTAAGGAGGTATGCCTATACTTTATTTATAGCTATTATTGTAAGAAAATTACATCAAGGCTAAGTGTTTTTTCCAACTACCCTCAAACTCAATAATGCAGGCTCGAAGCATATTTTTCAAGATTTGAATTGCCCTCTTAGACTGGCTATCTGTCTAAGGATGGAAAGAAGTACTAAAGTTCAACTTGGTACCAAAATATTTTTGCAAGCTAGTCTAAAATGTTGATGTAAACCTCGGGTCCGTGTCAGATACAATAGAAACAGGGATCCCATGCAACCTCACAATCACGTTGATGTATAATTCTACTAAGCGTTAAAGTTATTAGTCCATTCTAATTGACATGAAATGAGAACTCTTAGATAGCTTATCAACTATACCCAAATTGCGTCATGATTTCTTTGAGTGCATGGAAGCCCATAGACAAAGTCCATCGTTATTTTCTTCCATTATACTCTGGTATCGACAAGGGTTGCAGCAAACCTAACAAGACTTGATGCTCGACCTTTATTTGTTGACAAGTCAGGCATTTAGAGATAAACTATGCAATGTCTTTCTTCATACCATTCAACAAGTAGTGTTCTTTGATGGTTTGGTACCATTTAGTGCCTCCGAGATGCATTGCACATGGTGAAGTGTATGCTTCACTCAGAATTTCCTTCCTCATTTTGTCATCTGTAGGAACACATAACCTATTTTGATAAAATAGGACACCATCCACCCACAATTTTAAATCAAGCTTTTCTCCATTTTGAACTTATTTGATCAAAAGATTTTCATCCAACTTTTGTGCTTCTTTTACATTGGCTTGACTCAACTATCAAGAATAGAACCATCAGCTTTAAATGTCAGACAAGCATTCATGGCTCTTAAAACAAGAAATAAAGGCAAAAGACTTAGAGATAAACCGGCAAAGGTTTTGCAACATAGAGCATCGGCAAAAACATTGGCCTTACCCGAATGATAGTCAATTATGCTGTCATATTCATTGATAAGCTCAAACCATCTACCCTATCTCAAATTGAGCTCTTTCTGTGTACCCAAGTATTTCAAACTCTTGTGATCAGTGAATATATGCCACTTTTCTCCATACAAGTAATGTCTCCAAATTTTCAAAGCAAACACTACGTCAACAAGCTCAAGGTCGTGAGTAGGATAATTCTACTCACGTGGTTTCAGTTTCTAGAGGCATTTGCAACGACTTTCCCTTCTTGCATCAGAACACAACCCAAATCATGATGAGAAGCATCACTATATATCACATACTCTTTTCCTTCAGTTGGTAGGGTAAGTATAAGAGCTTTAGTTAATAAATATTTGATCTTTTCAAAGCTCCACTGGCATTTTTCATCCCACACGAACTTGATGTCCTTCCTAAAAAATTTTGTCAAATGAGAGGCTATAATGGAAAGCCTTTGACAAACCTTCTATAGTATACCGCTAAGCCCAAGAAAATTCCTATTTCAGTTGGATTTTAGGTGGTTTTCATTCAATAATAGCTTGAATCTTACAAGGATAAACTTTCACACCTTCAGCTGACACAACATGCCCCACAAAAGCCATTTCACTAAGCCAGAATTCACATTTGAAAAGCTTATGTCACGACCCGAAATCTCACCTTCGGGCCATGACTGCGTCTAACGTTGAACCCGCTAGACAAGCCGACGTTTGAACTGAATAAAACTCATTAACAACAAATACGAACAGGATAACTAAAATACAACATAGCACTTTCGAAATGAAACCCATAAATGACTCCCAGAACTGGTGTCACATACTCACGGACTATCTATGAGATTACTACAAACAAAAGTTCTGAAATAAATACATAAAACTGTCTTTGAAATACAAAGTAAGACAGAACTGAAAGTGGAAAGTAGAAGGTG
>ML292871.1:101405-113118 GCA_005239495.1 Nicotiana undulata | reverse complement strand
ACTTATTTTCATTCCAGACAAATAAGAAGTTCTCTTTGGATAGAAAATAGTATTTAATTATCCAAATTGCAATAATTTCATTGTGTTAGAACGGAGTGAATACTATTCCCTTCGGTCCAAAATAAGTGATTTTTTAAATATTTTTGCACAGATTAAGAAATTTATCTTTTAGCATTAATTAGTAATAAAATTGACCATATTAACATTTACTATCTCACATAACACTCTTAATACATATTCCAACATTATTACTCCAAAAATAATGCATGAAAAAAATAATTAATTTATTCTTAAAATTTAGAAAAATTACTTATTTTAGACCAAAAAAAATAAAAAAATACCTTATTTTAGACCGAAGAAAGTAGTTTTTGTTAGTATGTTACGTCACCGGTGCGGCAAGGTTTCTGTTTGTAGATTGGATATTCTATGATTACCCATAGCTTTTCACCATAACTTTAATAGACCCCAAAACTTTTTTCTCTTATCAACTAAAACCAACAGATTTTTGGTATATGCTAACACACTTTTATGCTAATCCACAAACTTTTAAAGCGTTGAAGGTGCTTGCAAAAAGTTTACTTGGTACCAAAAACTGTGACTAATTTTATATAAAATGTATAGGGTAGTTTATAATAACTGATCGAATGATAGCATGATACGTGGAATCTGTCACGACCCAAATTTTCTTCCGTTGGGTATCGTGACGGCATCTAGTCTTTACGACTAGGTAAGCCTAAAACTTGTGGAGAAATAAAAGCAATATAATAATTGAAATAGAAAAGAAGAAGCAGACACATAATTCAGCCACTCGGCATATACAAATTCACTTCCCAAAACCCGAAATGTCACAACAGTCACAAACTATGTACTAAATGTAGCTCTATACAATGAATTAGTAGAAAATGCATAAGTCATCTATGCCTATACTGGAGTAGAAGGGGACTCGTGGGATTCTGCGAACACGGCAGAATTACCTCGCGATCTCCTGGCAGCTACTAGCACGACTCCTAGCCACGATACTGGGTGCTGGTACCTGGATCTGCACATGAAAAAAAATATGCGCAGGAAAGGCATGAGTACTCCACAATCGGTGCCCAGTAAGGGCCAAGCCTAACCCCAGTAAAGTAGTGACGAGGTCAGCTTAAGGCTCTACTGGATGTTTATAATAAAAACAATTTGAAATTTCACAAAGAGATATAATAAGCTAAAGCAAAAACAGTAGAAACAGTAAGCTGAAAAAAATAGTAAAAGGGAGCCCTCGGCCCAGCACAGCGTATCTCACAATAGCAGATATGCAATGCAGTACAGGGGAAAAACTCCCGAAATCAAGTCCGTAGTCCCAATTTAAATATGTGATGCAGTACAGGGGGAAAGCTCCCGAAATCTCGTTCGTAGTCCCAATTTAAATATGCGATGCAGTACATGGGGAAAGCTCCCGGAATCTCGTTCGTAGTCCCAATTTAAATATGAAATGCAAATGAATACCATATACAGATTATTTAAACAGTTCAGGAAGAATCACAGGCAAATACGGATAAAACTACCTAAATGTGGTGCAAATAGTAGCAATTTAGGGGAAACTCAAGTAAAACAGGTAGGCATGCTTATTCCTAAGTTAAACTACACAGTTAGTACATGAAACAATGAAATAGGGGTAAAATGATTTATGTCATGAAAGGAAAAGTGGAGTTTTAGGAACAATAGCCCATGTACGCACTCCTCACCTCACCTACCCGGTGCTCATATAACAAAAACGGTATCAAAACAACCTAAGGGGAAGTTCCCAACACAGAGTTAGGCAAGCCACTTACCTCGACTGTGCTAATCAAGTCAATACCACGCTTTTTCCATGAGTATCCGACTCCGGGTGACCCAAATCTATTCAATTCGATTGCATAAAGTAACTATCAACTCAAGGAACCGAAATAGCTAATAAGTTCGAAGCTAATACGCGAAATTTGGAAAATTGCCCAAAAAGTTCTCCGGGGCCACGTCTCAGAATCGGGTAAAAATTATAAATTCCGGGCACTCATTCACTCACGAGTCTATCCATATAAGAATTTCTCAAATCGGATGTCAAAATCCCAATCAAAACTCAAGAATCCGACCTAGGAAGTCTATCCCATTTTTCCCAATTTTTCCACCAAAAATTCGAATTTAAAGGCTAGATTTAAGAGTGTAATCATTGAAATTAGTCTAAATTGGATAGAAATCACTTACCCAAGTTGCCCAGGTGCAAAGCTCTCCAAAAATCGCACTTCCCGAACTCTCAAATTCAAAAATGTGAAAATAGTTCAAACCCTCGAATTTGGGTCTTTAAATGTCTGCCCAGTTATTTGTTCCATGCGATCGCGGACTTACAGTCGCGATCGCGATGAGTTAATCCAACACGCGCCTAAAATCCTTCTACGCGAACGCAGTGCACTGATTGTGATCGCGTACCTTAACCCCTCAAAGCTATGCGATCGCGGTTGGCTTCACGCTACCGCGTATAGTAAATGCCCAAACCTTCAACTGCCTAAGCTTCTATGCGATCGCGTCCTGGATCATGCGAGCGCGGAGGCTAATTATGCCCAAACACTACGATCGTGTATAACAATTCTTGCCTGCCTCAGCTTAACACTACGCGATCGCGGATGAACTCACGCGATCGCTGTGAGAAAATCATTGCTGCTGTAACACCAGAAAACTAGCAGTTCACTTAAGGCCAAAAGTGCCCGTTTGAGCACCCGAAACACACCTGAGGCCCCCGAGACCTCAACTAAACCTACCAACCAACTCTAATACTTCATTCAAACTTAGACGAGCCTTCAAAACACATCTCATAACATCAAAATCACCAATTATGCAAGGATTCAAGCCTAAGATATGAAATTTCCAAAATCCACATCCAATGCCGAAAACCGTCAAAACTCATCCAAATGACCTCAAATTTTACAGCCAGGTCAAAAATGACACTACGGACCTACTGTCACTTCTGGAATTCCATTCCGAGCCCGATATCAAAATTTCACCTATCGACCGAAATCGCCGAAATTCTAACTTTCGCCAATTCAAGCCTAAATCTACAACAGACCTCGAAAACACCTTCCGAACACGCTCCTAACTGCGAAATCACCCAACAGAGCTAATGGAGTCGACAGAATTCCATTCCGAATTCATCTTCACACAGTTTTAACTACGACCCTATTTCTAAAGCTTAATTTCGCATTTAAGGATTATGTGTCTAGAAACTCTCCGAAATTCACAACTAAACGATCAGACAAGTCCCAAAAGTAGAAATAGACATGGAAAGGCGGTTATTAGGGTATCGGGCGCTAACTCTTAAAACGACCGACCGGGTCGTTACATTCTCCCCCTCTTAAGAAAATCGTTCGTCCTCGAACGAGTATAGAGACATACCTGAAGTTGTGAAAAGATGAGGGTACTGCCTGCGCATATCCTGCTCAGTCTCCCAAGTCGCCTCCTCGACCGGATGACCCCTCCACTGCAGCTTCACTGATGCGATATCGTTTGACCTGAGCTTTCTGACCTGCCTATCCAATATAGCTACAGGTTCCTCAACATATGATAGATCCTTGTCCAACTGGACTGAACTGAAATCCAAAACATGAGTCGGGTCACCGTGATACTTACGGAGCATAGATACGTGGAATACCGGATGAACACCTGCTAGGCCGGGAGGCAAGGCAAGCTCATAAGCGACCTCCCCAACACACCGCAACACCTCAAAAGGGCCAATAAATCTCGGAGCTTACCCTTCTTCCCGAACCTCATGACGCCCTTCATAGGCGATACCCGAAGCAAAACCCGATCACCAGCCAGAAATGCCAAATCACGAACCTTCCGGTCCGTACAGCTCTTCTGCATGGACTGAGTTATGCGAAGCCTCTCCTGAATCACCTTCACCTTATCCAGGGCATCCTGGACCAAATCTGTACCCAACAATCGGGCCTCGCTCGGCTCAAACCATCCCACTGGAGACCTGCACCGCCTACCATACAAAGCCTCATACGGCGCCATCTGAATGCTGGACTGGTAGCTGTTATTATAAGCAAACTCTGCAAGTGGAAAGTATCGGTCCCATGAACCTCCAAAATCCATCACACATGCACGAAGCATATCCTCAAGAATCTGAATCGTGCGCTCGGACTGCCCGTCCGTCTGGGGGTGAAAGGTTGTACTCAACTCCACCCTGGTGCCTAACTCCTGCTGAACGGATCTCCAGAATCGTGAAGTGAACTGTGTACCTCTGTCTGAAATGATAGATACTGCAACACCGTGGAGTCGGACAATCTCCCTGATATAAATCTCAGCCAATCTCTCTGAGGAATATGTAGTCAACACTGGAATGAAATGGGCAGATTTGATCAGCCGATCCACAATCACCCAAACAGCATCGAACTTCCTCAAAGTCTGAGGAAGTCCAACCATAAATCCCATGATGATCTGCTCCCACTTCCACTTTAGAAGCTCAATCTGCTGAAGTAATCCTCCCGGTCTCTGATTCTCACATTTGACCTGCTGACAGTTGAGGCACTTGGCTACAAACTCCACTATATCCTTTTTCATCCTTCGTCACCAATAGTGTTGTCTCATATCCTGGTACATCTTCACGGTATCTGGGTGGATGGAATACCGCGAGCTATGGGCCTCCTCAAGAATCAACCCCTGAAGCCCATCTACATTGGGCACACAGATACGACTCTGCATCCTTGTCACGCCGTCATCACCAATAGTCACATCCCTGGCATCACCCCGCCGAACTCTATCCTGAAGAGCCAGAAGGTTGGGATCATCATACTAGCGCTCTCTGATACGGTCATAAAGGAAAGATCGAGCAACCACACAAGCAAATATCCGACAAGGCTCAGAAAGATTCAACCTCACGAACTGACTGGCTAAGGACTGAACATCTAAGGCTAAGGGCCTCTCAGCTGCATGAAGATATGCCAAACTCCCCAAATTCTCCGCCCGGCGACTCAAGGCGTCGACCACCACATTGGCCTTCCCCGGGTGGTATAATATAGTGATTTCATAATCCTTGAGTAACTCCAACCACCTACGCTGGCGCAAATTGAGGTCTTTCTGCTTGAATATGTGCTGCAAACTCCGGTGATCCGTGAAAATCTCACAGGGAACACCATATAAATAATGATGCCATACCTTCAGGGCGTGAACAATCGCTGCCAACTCGAGATCATGAACTGCATAGTTCTTCTCATGCACCTTTAATTGTCTGGACGCGTAGGCAATCACCCTACTGTCCTGCATCAACACCGCCCCAAGGCCCTCGAAGCATCACAATAGACTGTATAGGACCCTGAACCTGTAGGAATTACCAACACTGGAGCTGTAGTCAAGGCTGTCTTGAGCTTCTGAAAGCTCTCCTCGCACTCCTCAGACCACCTAAACGGTGCACCTTTCTGGGTCAGTCTGGTCATAGGCGCTGCAATGGATGAAATCCCTCCACAATACGGCGATAGTACCCAACCAAACCGAGGAAACTGTGGATCTCAGTAGCTGAAGACGGTCTAGGCCAACTCTGCAATGCCTCCGCCTTCTTTGGATCTACCTTGATCCCATCACAAGACACCACATGGCCTAAGAATGCCACAGAATCAAGCCAAAATTCACACTTAGAAAATTTGGCATACAATTTCTTTACCCGCAAGGTCTGAAGCACAGTCCTCAAATGCTGCTCATGGTCCTCCTAGGACCGAGAATATACCAAGATGTCATCAATGAACACGATAACGAAGGATTCAAGATAAGGCCGAAATACGTTGTGCATCAGGTGCATAAAGGATGTTGGGGCATTGGTCAGCCCAAATGACATCACAAGGAAATCATAGTGGCCATATCTGGTCCTAAAGGCAGTCTTCGGGATGTCCGGCTCCCGAATCTTCAACTGATGATAGTCTGAATGCAGGTCAATCTTGGAGAACACCCTATCACCCTGTAACTGGTCAAATAAATCATCAATGCGAGGTAATGGGTACCTGTTCTTCACTGTAACCTTATTCAACTGCCGGTAATCAATGCACATACGCATCGAACCATCATTCTTCTTCACAAATAATACTGGAGCACCCCCAAGGTGATACATTGGGCCTGATGAAACCCTTATCAAGCAATTCCTGCAACTTCTCCTTCAACTCCTTCAACTCAGGAGGGGCCATATGATAGGGAGGAATGGAAATGGGTTGAGTGCCCGGCAACAAATCAATGCCGAAATCAATATCTCTGTCGGGCGTCATACCCGGAAGATCAGCTGGAAAAACATCGGGATAGTCCCACACAACTGGAACTGACTCAACTGAAGGGGTATCAACACTAACATCTCTCACATAGGCTAAATATGCATCACACCCCTTCTCCACCATCCGCTGAGCCTTAAGAAAGGAAATGACTCGGCGGGGAGTATACTCTAAGGAACCACTCCACTCTAACCTCGGTAAACCTGGAATAGCCAGCGTCACGGTCTTGGCGTGACAATCAAGAATAGCATAATGGGGCGACAACCAGTCCATGCCCAAGATAACATCGAAGTCTACCATACTGAGCAATAATAAATCAGCCATGGTCTCAAAACCACTAATAACAATCAAGCACGACCGATATATGCGGTCCACAACAAGAGAATCTCCCACTGGAGTAGAAGGGGACTCGTGGGATTCTGCGGACGCGGCAGAATTACCTCGCGGTCTCCTGGCAGCTACTAGCACGACTCCTAGCCACGATACTGGGTCTTGGTACCTGGATATGCACATGGAAAAAACATGCGCAGGAAAGGGCATGAGTACTCCACAATCGGTACCCAGTAAGTGGCAAGCCTAACCCCAGTCAAGTAGTGACGAGGTCAGCTTAAGGCTCTACTGGATGTTTATAATAAAAAACAGTTTGAAATTTCACAGAGAGATATAATAAGCTAAAGCAAAAACAATAGAAACTGTAAGCTGAAAGAAATAGTAAAAGGGAGCCCTCGGCTCAGCACAACGTATCTCACAGTAGCAGATATGCAATGCAGTACAAAGGGAAAGCTCCCGGAATCTAGTCTGTAGTCCCAATTTACATATGCGATGCAGTACAGGGGGAAAGCTCCCGGAATCTCGTCTGTAGTCCCAATTTAAATATGCGATGCAGTACAGGGGGAGAGCTCCCGGAATCTCGTCCATAGTCCCAATTTAAATATGAAATGCAAATGAATACCGAATACAGATTATTTTAACAGTTCAGGAAGAATCACACAAATACGGATAAAACTACCTAAACGTGGTGCAAATAGTAGCAATTTAGGGGAAACTCAAGTAAAACAGGCATGCATGCTTATTCCTAAGCTAAACTACACAGTTAGTACATGAAACAATAAAATAAGGATAAAATGATTTATGTCACGAAAGGAAAAGTGGAGTTTTAGCAATAATAGCCCGTGTACGCACTCGTTACCTCACGTACACGTCGCTCATATAACAAAAACGGTATCAAAACAACCTAAGGGGAAGTCCCCAACACAGAGTTAGGCAAACCACTTACCTCGACTGCGCTAATCAACTCAATACCACGCTTTTGCCACGAGTATCCGACTCCGGGTGGCCCAAATTTATTCAATTCAATTGCATAAAGTAACTATCAACTCAAGGAACCGAAATAGCCAATAAGTTCGAAGCTAATACGCGAAATTTGAAAAATTTCCCAAAAAGTCCGCCGGGCCCACGTCTCGGAATCGGGTAAAAATTATAAATTCCGGACATTCATTCACTCACGAGTCTATCCATATAAGAATTTCTCAAATCGGATGTCAAAATCCCAATCAGAACTCAAGAATTCGGCCTAAGAAGTCTATCCCATCTTTCCCAATTTTCCACCAAAATTTCGAATTTAAAGGCTAGATTTAAGAGTGATATAATGAAAATTAGTCTAAATTGGATAGAAATCACTTACCCAAGTTGCCCAGGTGCAAAGCTCTCCAAAAATCGCACTTCCCGAGCTCTCAAATTAAAAAATGTGAAAATAGTTCAAACCCTCGAATTTGGGTCTTTAAATGTCTGCCCAGTTATTTGTTCTATGCGATCGCGGACTTACAGTCGCGATCGCGATGAGTTAATCCAACACGCACCTAAAATCCTTCTACGCGAACGCAGTGCACTGATTGCGATCGCGGACCTTAACCCCTCAAAGCTATGCGATCGCGGTTGGCTTCACGCGACCGCATAGAGTAAATGCCCAAACCTTCAGCTTCCTAAGCTTCTATGTGATCGCGTCCTGGATCATGCGAACGCGGAGGCTAATTATGCCCAAAGATTGTGATCGCGAACCCACTGGTGCGATCGCGTATAACAATTCTTGCCTGCCTCAGCTTAACACTACGCGATCGCGGATGAACTCACGCGATCGCAGTGAGCAAATCACTGCTGTTGTAACACCAGAAAACCAGCAGTTCACTTAAGGCCAAAAGTTCCCGTTTGAGCACCCGAAACACACCCGAGGCCCCCGGGACCTCAACCAAACCTACCAACCAACCCTAATACTTCATTCAAACTTAGTCGAGCCTTCGAAACACATCTCATAACATCAAAATCACCAATTATGCAAGGATTCAAGCCTAAGAGCTTATGAAATTTCCAAAATCCACATCCAATGCCGAAAACCGTCAAAACTCATCCGAATGACCTCAAATTTTACAGATAGGTAAAAAATGACACTACGGACCTGCTGTCACTTCCGGAATTCCATTCCGAGCCCGATATCAAAATTTCACCTATCGGCCGAAATCGCCGAAATTTTAACTTTCGCCAATTCAAGCCTAAATCTACAACATACCTCGAAAACACCTTCCGAACACGCTCCAATCCCCGAAATCACCCAACAGAGCTAACGGAGTCGACGAAATTCCATTCCGGATCCATCTTCACACTGTTCTAACTACGACCCGATTTCTAAAGCTTA
This sequence comes from Nicotiana undulata, assembly GCA_005239495.1. Classification (NCBI taxonomy): domain Eukaryota; kingdom Viridiplantae; phylum Streptophyta; class Magnoliopsida; order Solanales; family Solanaceae; genus Nicotiana; species Nicotiana undulata. Next base: position 104,169 of record ML292871.1, on the reverse strand, counting down.
ATTTCACATTTAAGGACTATGTGTCTAGTTACTCTCCGAAATTCACAACTAAACGATACGACAAGTCCCAAAAGCAGAAATAGACATGGAAAGGCAGTTATTAGGGTATCGAGGCGCTAACTCTCAAAACGACCGACCGGGTCATTACAGAATCAAAGACGGGTAAAAGGTGAATCTAGTAACGATCAGCACCGGGAACAATAGCTGCAATTGACATCGGATAAACTTCGAACGAAGCACGATCAACGGGAGTAGATCGAATGCCCCCGAAGAGCATTCAACGAAAATTATTCTCTAACATTAAATGGGCATCCATTATAGAGAATATTTGTATTCACGGCCTACCGTTACATATTCATCAATGACTCTTTTATTATTATTTAAGTGGTGTTTGATCCTAGTATCTTGTTTTCCTAAGGGACTAAATTCTTGGCAAAACATATGATGTACTTCATTTTCAGTCAAAACAACTTTATTTGTTCTTTTGTATTATTTTCATTTCTGCCCTAGGAGGCGTTGTTATCGGAGTCGGGCTTGTCATCTTTTTTGATTTTATTCACTAAGTCTTGCTTTTTAATCTTATTTATTTATCATTCTTGGAATAAATCAGTTGATTTTTTATAAACCACTTAACAAACTGTATCGTTTTACAGGCAAATCAAAAAATATCTTTAATTTCTGACACAGACGAAATACTTTATATAATTCGATCTAGAGTAGCTATTTTGTTTTACATTTTTGCAGGAGAGCATTTTTTCGGAAAAAAAATGAATCAAGTTTTTACAAATACTGTTTTTAGCCAAACAACAAGAAAAGGTTTAAATAGTTTTCAATTAAAAAAAAAAATTAAATTATTTAAACTGATTTTCTTTTTTTTCTTTTGGCAAAACATCTCCCTCATATTTTGGTACTGGTAGTTAAACTCTGATTACGACTACAATCTACCAGTGGTCCTCTGTTCAACATTTCACACACAGAGCAAGTGAGAGGGGAGCATCTACTTGGATAAATCAGTTCCTCTCATACTCATACTTGAGATTTTCCAATTTATTTATTACTTCAGTTCTGTTACCTTTTCCTCCAATTCATTTTCATATAATTAACAATTGCAATTCGTCAAAGTTCCAGAAACTTCCACTAAGCACGATCTTCGCCACATCAGAATGCGTCCCAATATGTTGTTACTGAAGAGACGACCGCGGAATTCATATAGTCGACTCCAACTTGTTTGTGACTAAGACATAGTAGTAGTAGATGACTAGATGTGTATCTTGTAAATTAGGTCGATGATAATCGCGGTTGCGTGATGGATTTGAATTGAAGGAGGACCGAAATGAGCACGGAAAGGCAGGCGGCGGTGACGGTTCGGGATCTGGTAGAGGAAGCTAAGAAGCGAGTTGTTTTACTGATCATATGCGCCATTGGACTGTCCTATCTCATGTCTCGTGAGTGTTCATTCCCTCCAGCTCCTTTTTTTTTTCCTTTCAGTTTGATCAGTTTTCACTGAGGAACAATGGCGGAAGTAGGATTTCCACGAAGGGGGTTCAAAAAAAAGGTTAAAAATGATAGGGGAATTGAACCTATGATCAAAGGTTTTGAACCCCTGACCGCTAAGCTACTCTTTCAGGCTGTGTTAGGGGTTCAAAACTTAATATATAGAGGTAAAAAATAGATTTTGCCTTATATACACCGTGCAATTTTTCGGCGAAGGGGATTCGGGTGAACCCCCTTCCGCTCCCCTAAATCCGCCCGTGCTGAGGAATTGTTGTTAATATTTCGTTTGCCCGAGTTCTATGTCGTAAGTGCTGTGATTTTGTTGTATTGAGTCGAGGGTCTACCTTCGCAAGGTAGGGTAAGGACTCCACTTGTGGTAATATATTGGGTATGTTGTTGTTGACGATCGATTTTTATTTACATGTCTAAATCAGCTATAAATTGAAATTGTAAAATTAACAATTGCTATGTGAATACGTGCCTCTAGCTGTAGGAAATGTTTGTTTTGAATAAGGGCTTACCCATTCATGAAATGTTACCTCACTAATGGGGTAGTGGGCATATTCCTACAAAGAGGCTGCTTTTACGCCTCGTGACCATACTAATAACTACTCATAGTTCAAAGATTTAGGGTTTTAGAATGTGGCTCAATGGTAAAACCAAGAGGAGGTGCGGCAGGACCCAATAGCTTTGGCTCAAACTCTGTATATATTAAATTCCCAAGTCAGTTAATAGCACTTGAGGTTGCTGTCCTAAAATCTCAAACTCATAAAGTTTAAATTCCGATTCCACATCTATTTGATTGGAAAGCTTAGGCAGTAGTAGGACATTCCATACAGATCTTTCTGAACCATGGTCCTCTCAAATCCCATATTTTCATGGGTAGGTAGAGTGAATTCTAAGGTTCCGTATGTGACTGAAGAGTGGCTCATTTACCGATCTCGCTGCTCATTCCCTGTATTTTGAACTATGCTTCAAGTATTTGACCTGGAAAATTCTTTGCTTCCCATTCAACTACTCTGGTAAAAGAGAGAAACGCAAGTCTTGTGGTAGCTTGAATCTGCTAGAAATTGAGCTCGCGCAACTATAAAAGCCCAAGTATCAGAGGGGTGACTGCTGAAACTTAACTATGAAGTGACAATTTAGGGTCACTTTAATGGAGAACTTCCTGGTGGCCTTTATAAACAAGCTTACTCATTATGAAGAATGAATTACTAAAATGTAAATGTTGCAAACTTGGAAAACCGAAAAGGGGGGGGGGGGGGGGGGG
>ML292871.1:57390-99429 GCA_005239495.1 Nicotiana undulata | reverse complement strand
AAACCCCCCCCCCCCCCCCCAACACACACACACACAAAAAAACATTGTTGCCTAACACAACATAGCATCCGAACCTTCTTTCTAGGTGCAAATTTGCAGATCCAAAGAAATAATCCCTCTTATAAGAGGAAGCACCAGTGTTTTAAAAGGCGTGGGCGTAAGGCGAGGCGTTTTACATATGCCTCAGCGAGACGTAAGTCCCATAGGTATTTAATTTTTAATATTTTATAAAATAATATAATTACAGTATAAACAGGTAAAATTGCATAAAAAATGAAGAAAACTATATATATATGTGCTTCATCCCTACAAAAAATTAGTCAAAACAATATATTATACGTTGCTTAGAAGCTCAAGTAACTTGAGTTGAAAAGAATAAAGTTTTCTACACGGAGTAACAAAAAGGATGACTAACCTGCAATTTGAACTTTGAACTTGTTGTTATGAAGGAGAATGGAGTTCTCTTTGTATTTGTTAAAAAAATTGAATATTCGTTGCTTTTGAGAGATATTAGCAGACTAGCGGATAAGATAAAAAGAATTGGGAAAGGCCATGAATTGGGGCTTCAATTAATAGAAAAGGTCTTGACTTTTAAATTTAATACATTTCAGTTCCTTTTTAAAACTTTTGAGTAATTACCAAGCTGAATTTTGAGAATTTGGGTATTATATGAAGGACTTATTCAACAAATTTTGTTTTAATTTGAAAAAATCTAAAAAAATGCGCCTCAAACGCCCGGGCGTACGCCCCGAACGCTCGGGCGTACGCCTCTTGAGACTTTCGCCCCACACCATCGCCCAGGGCGTTTTTGGTGCGCCTCGCCCCGGGGCTCGCCCCGAAAACGCCTTTTAAAACACTGGGAAGCACAACTATTTTAGCTAGCATCAAGTCAAAATTCCATATCATACACCCGCAGAAACAAATGATTCAACTGGTCAAATAACAATCCACAAACAGGGAGGGCAAAAATGATGAATTTATGAAAAATCCGATCTCATTTGAGAAAAAAAAATTGGCCATAAAAATTTTGATTCTATAATTTCACGATACAAATTTGCGAGTATATGTTGGGAAACTTTCTTGTCATAACAACTTTGAAGTCTTCTCATAAGTCAGAGGTCTCTCAGTTTACCTCTTCAATTTCTTCAATTTGTTACCACCTTGAGCAGGTTGAATCGTATATGCCGTTGTTATTGCAATAAGAGCCGGAAATAAAATCCGCCTGAGACGCTGCTATGACTGCGTTAGACACTGGAGCGGCGGTCAGAGAGAGAACATGGCGCACAAAGGTCGCTGAAAAATTCTTCGGCAAGATTCGGACCATACTCTGAGGTCGGAGTTTCAACTATTTATTTCGTCTCCCTTAAGGATCTGATAAATAAAAGGAAAATATGAGAAAAGAGAGCACGACTCGCCGGGAAAATGTATTTCCGGTCAGATCCAGTAAAATCCGGTCCCAAAACTTTCAGATTTCGACCTCTTGTATGTATTTCTCCAAATCCGCGTATAAATGTGTGTGTAGGTATAGAGAAAGGGGAAGAGAAGGTGCGAAGTGAGTAATCTGAAGGTAATGGTTCTGCTTAATTCGCCAATGGAGATTCCGGCCACGGTCATAACAGTGAGGCGACTGGCTAGGGAGAAAATAGGAGGAAAAGAGGACAGAGAGAAGCAGTGAGGGTGGACTTTGGGTCGGATAGTGATTTTTTTAAGTGAACCGGGTTAACAAAAGGGAAAAGGGTTGATTTAATCATGTGCAACCACGTGGCATTCCGTCCAAAATGAGGGTATATTTGTTTCATAGTATGACGGTAGGGTCAGAAATAATCAAATAGTATACCGAAGGATATATTTAAACTATTTTCGATAGTACAAGGATATATTTGACCCTTTTCCGTTGTTTCAATATGCCATTTGAATATGACTCTTGAAAGAAGAAAGTATCCTTCACCTGAATAAGAGTTTGGAGATAGAGAGGACGGATGTTTTGAATAATAGACCACAAGGCAATGAGAAATTGACTCCAGACTGATAAGTCCCACTTATACAGGGCTGGATGTCCTAGAGAAAATTCACAAAGTTAGGTGAATAAAGGAAGAGGAAAACAAAAAACTATCAAGAAAAAGTTCCTAAAGACTGGAAATATTAATTATATGAGTAATTATTCATGTGCCAATTTTGCATGATGCATAGGATTCACGATTCTCTTATAGTTTACTAGACTGAATACCATTTCAAGGTCCACATAACTCAACCAATAGATTGATGCAAGAAGGGTAGTGAAGCCAATCTGAATAAAGAATACAACCTATAATATTTATGAGTGCAAGACAGTAAAGGAAGTAAAAAAAGTTGCCTTAATCACATAGCATATTTCTTTGCAACTTCGCTGAATACTTAAAATATGAAGGTTCCAAGTTGAGAAGCTTCCACTTGGAGGAACTAATACAGATAAAGTGCAGGTGAAAGTAGTCTCCTTTGATTTATGACCGATGAGTAACTACTTAATTAAGATTGTGAAGTCATGCATGACTGGTCAAGCGGTAAAGTCATCAGAGGTATGAAGATATGTGCTAATACCTTGTGTATGCATTTTGCCCCGATTTAATTCTATATAAAATGTCTTTTTATCTTAGTATCTTTCTCTTGAAGTGAAATGTACGTTCAGTCTGGAACAATCTATTTCAATTTGCAGGAACACTTCACCTAAGTCTAATGATGGATTTGATCCTTCTTCCTTGTGCTCAGAGAAACCATCTTTTAATATGGTTCGAGCATTTCGGTTGTTGCCATGGACATTCGTCTTGGGGGTTGAGTATGATGAGTAATCTACTTTGTTGATGTAGTGGAACAATTGTTGATGCAATTTCTGCACTTAACTGCTTCAAATGTTTCCCAGTTATAAAGTTTCTTGTGTTGTGGCCACCCATGTAGGAGTTAAGTCTAAAAACCTACCCTTTTGTATTGCCGTCCTGACAAAGTTCTCTGTTTTTGTAATCATCTGCATGCATCTTGAGAGATATTCTCTTTTATTTATTCTTATAACTGCAGTTTGACTAAGCCAGGAGTGTTTGCAATCTGTTCAATCCATTTCAAGTTAACTTAAAGTTGGCCCTTCTTTAGAACTTACTATGAAGACATGCCTTATAGTCTGCCTTCTTCTCTCTATTTTCTCACCCTTGTCATTTTTCCATTGTTTTGCTTCGCAGTGACGAGCTCCTCAGTCTTTATCAACTTGCCTGCTGCTGCTCTCTTAATTGTTTTCCTTCGTTATCTGTCTCTTGATTTTGATGCGCGGATGAAAGCTGCTACATATAAAAGAAAGTCATCCTTATCAAACAACACTTCTCAGAGGAAACATATTGATGCTCCAAGAACAGTTAATGAGAAGGCCAATTGGAGGAAGAAAGTAAATTCACCTGTTGTAGAAGAAGCTATAGATCACTTCAGCAGACATATAGTTTCTGAGTGGGTCACAGATCTCTGGTACTCCCGCATAACCTCTGATAGACAGGGGCCTGAGGAACTTGTGCAGATCATGAATGGTGTACTAGGGGAAATCTCACATCGCTTGAGAACTATTAATCTTATAGATCTTTTCACAAGGTTTAATATTTTAGTTCCTGGATGTTGCTGAAGATTTCCTCGTTAGTTACTTCTTATCTTAAGGAAGTCAGCAACTGAAAACATGCAGGGATATTATCAATCTAATATGCACTCATTTGGAGCTGTTTCGTGCAAGCAAGATGAGGGTTCAGAAGAAACGGCCACGATCCTTGACAGTTGAAGAGCTTGATGTGGAACTTAAACTGGTGTTGGCTGCAGACGACAAATTGCATCCTGCTTTAGTTTCTCCGGAGGCTGAGCACAAGGTAATTTCATTTTTTTAATCTCCTAACAACCGATAATTCATTGATATCCAAAATCCCTTTTGGTTAGGATGGTTTTATTTATCTTATGCTAATCTTATTCGTCTGTAGGTTCTCCAGCATCTCATGGACGGTCTTATTTCATACACTTTTGAGACAGAGGAGGTGCAGTGCTCTTTATTCCGCTACATCGTCAGGGAGCTTCTTGCTTGTGTTGTAATACGACCAGTTTTAAATTTAGCTAATCCAAGGTAATTGCTTCCTAGATCTTGCTTGTTGTAGTCAAATTTTGTTTCTGTTCTTTATTTGTTCACAAACTTTTGTCAGGTTCATTAACGAGAGGATTGAGTCTCTAGTGAAGGCTGATAAAGGAACCACAGGAACAGAAACAGAACCACAGTCCACAACGGTTGGATCTTGTAAAATATCAGCAGATCATTTTTCTCAGGTTATAGATCCTTCTGCTAAGGGTGTAGAACTTGTACAATTGAAAAAAGACCAGCCTAATAATATTGAGGAGCACGCCATGGACAGTGTGAATGTAACAGATTTGTCAAAGGACCCTTTGCTTTCGATTGATCCTCGGTCTACTCGTTCTTGGAGTTCTTTGCCATCAGAAAATGCTGCAGATGATGAAAGAGGTATTCAGAGACACCACTCTGGAGGAGAGTGGGGTGAAATGCTAGATTTGTTTTCTCGTAGAAAGACTGAAGCCCTTGCTCCTGAAAATTTAGACAACATATGGGCAAAAGGCAGAAACTATAAACGGAAAGAAGAGGCCAATCTAGCATCTGATACACTCAAAAAGAGTTTATTGGTAAGTGAACCAAAACTGATGGGACACTCAAAGGAAGCTAAACAGAAAGTGAGTGAGAGAGAAAACAAGGTTGGAGCTAAGCTTTATGTGAAGGACAATACTTCCTTGCAGGGTGATTTGAACAGACCAAGCTATCCTCCAGATTACTTGTATCAAGAGGAAAATGAACATTACTCAGATGGCCTTGAATCAGAGAGCAGTAGTTCTTATACTACTGAAGATGAAGAACCCTGCACTGTGATGGGTCTTGACTCTCCTGGCACTCAAGTGTGGGATGGGAAAAATATAAGGAATGTCAATCACATTCATCATCCACTTGAAAATAATGAAGGCCATAAGAGAAGAAAAGGAAAATTTAGTAAAGCACATATCCGTTCTAAACACTTAAATAGAGTACTGTCTGGGCGGAAAAGGTCTAGAGTAAGCATCAAAACAGGGCATGTGTGGCAAGAGATACAAAGAACCAGCTACTTACTGGGGGATGGGCAAGATATATTAAATTCCAAAGAAAATGTGCCAGATGGCTTAAGTGATGACTCTGAGACAGAATTATTCAGTAGAATTTCTAGTGACACAACTGCATCTGCATCATCATCTGCCTTGTCGAGAAGCGTTTTGGAAAATCATAATATGGGTCCTCATTCTGCAAAAGGTTCTGTAATTGGTGATTCTTTTTTAAAATTAAGAAGTGAGGTATATATTTGATTGCCATCTTTTTTTCCATGTTACTTGACTTTCTGGATAACTTGAAGGGTCTTGTATGTCTACTGAATTAGCCTTTTTTCGGTTGCAGGTCCTAAGTGCAAATATTGTAAGAAGTGGATCCAAAACTTTTGCTGTGTATTCCATATCTGTTACAGATATGAACAATAATAGTTGGTCTATCAAAAGAAGGTAGAGTGATGTGAACTTTATGCTGTTAGGCATTGTGAAGATCGCTCTTTCGTAGAGATTGTCATCTGAAGAGTCTCTTGCATCAAATTTAACTTTTGGCTGCTGGTTGCAGGTTTCGACATTTTGAGGAGCTACACTGGCGTCTTAAAGAGTTTCGGGAGTACAATCTTCATCTACCTCCCAAGCATTTCCTCTCTTCAAGTCTGGATGTTCTTGTCATTCGAGAACGCTGCAAATTCCTTGACATGTATTTGAAGGTGATAGTTTAACAGATGGCATCTGAAAGTCCCTTTCTAAGCCAATCAATATTACGTTCTCTAGATCAAAGTGCATCATGTTATACACATTCGCTATGATATCTAAATAAAGTTGAAATGTTATTCTCACTCTATTTTCCCCTTTTCATTATTGTTATACTTTTGCACTTTATCTTGATCTTAGTTCTTTAATAGTACTTGGACTTTTCATCTCTGTCAAGGAGTGTCTTTTGTTCCTGAAATCAATAAAATACCACCGGTTTCAGTGCTATTTGGAAGTCATGGGTTACCAAGAAAAGTTTAAGATTAATCAGGAAACTGGGTTTTGGTATATAATCCTCTAAAAGATCTTGTTCACTTTAGTCTGCTATAGCTTTTATTTCTTTTCTCTAATGTTGTCTTTATTTTTTATTTGGCTTCTGTTTCTTCATTCCTCAGAAGCTTCTGCTGCTCCCAACTGTTTCCAATTCCATTGAAGTATGGGACTTCCTCAGTGTAGATTCACAGGTTGAAAATATTTTCAGTTCACAGATTTCTTAGTCTGGATTTATTTTAGAACAAAGAGATTTGATTTTACCACCTTTTTTGTTTTGGGTTTTGCAGACATATAGCTTCTCAAACTCCTTATCCATAATTGAAACATTACCAGGTGAGTAAATTGAGTTTGCATGATGAGGGGGAAAGGATGGGGCTTTGTCCTATGTGTTAGTCATAAATAGTTTGTATGGATATTCGATTTCAGTTGACCTGGATGGCACTGTACGTCAAACGAGTAAAGAACCTCCACCTGGTATAAGCCCTCGAACCGATCTCTTATCCTCCAAGGGGGGGTGTTCTAATACTGAAAGCAAGAATCCAACTTTAAGGATGGAGCAAGATCATTCGGTACATGAATCAGGATTAAGGAAAAATTATGTCGCACTCTCTCCTCCAAAAAGACCTCCCAAAGAAACTTTTGAGGATTCAACTAGGGACCATAAAGTGCAGACAAATAGAAAATCAACCCCAAACATGCAGACGTCATCAAAACCAGTTGAAACTAACTCACATGCATCACCTGAATCTCTCGTTGATGCTCCCATTGATCCCGCCTTTCCCATTGAGGTAGTCTCTAGCGACTTGTCTAATTTGCTAAGCATATATGTCCTAGCACTATTGAACTCTTAAAAATAGATTTCTTATGATTCAAATTGGTAATGGAAAGATAAGAACGTTATTTTATTTAAGGATGCTCCTTATATTTGATATATTTTCCTAGGAGTGAGTTGGAATCGGTTTTAGCCTGATAATTATCTAAATTGGCTCTAAACCTCATTTTTGTTTCACTGTAGTGGGTGCCACCAAATTTAAGTGTGCCTATATTAGATCTTGTTGACGTCATTTTTCAGCTCCAAGATGGTGGATGGATCAGGTATCGTTTATGTATGCACCTAAAAAATTATGCTGTTGGACTTGATTATAAATGCACTTGTGTCATGGACTTCACTGGACCTGTTAATTTGGGTGCATTTTAGGAGGAAGGTGTTCTGGGTGGCTAAACAGGTTTTACAATTGGGAATGGGTGATGCATTTGATGATTGGCTAATTATGAAAATCCAGCATCTGCGCAGGGGTTCAGTTGTTGCTGCAGGTATCAGACGTGTTGAACAGGTAATTTTCAAGTGTCCTAACTTTTTTGTTTATTTTTTCTGAAAGAGAGATGCTAATGACAATTCAATTTGCATGTGGACTAGTAATTATTGTAGCTCACTGGATAAGTGCCGTTACCTCTAGAATTCCTGCAACATTTCTTAGTCGTGAAATTCTTTTGTCCTATTTTTATTCTTTTCTGATCATGCTGTGTTCTTTATTCCCTTTTTTTGGAGTGGGGGTGGGGCATTTAGTATGCATAGCCATCAGTCATCCCTGAACTTTATTGCTGTATCTTGCACATATGCCTTCAAACGAAAGAAGTGGTTCACGCTTCTTTAGAATCCTTTCAAAGCAGTTTTGGATGACTCTTGACGCCCAAGATTCTTTGAGACTAATATCCTACCAATGTCGGATTTAGTACTACCTATTTTAACTTTGTGCTCCATGTAGATTCTCTGGCCAGATGGTATATTCATCACAAAGCACCCGACTCGTCAACGTCCTGGACCCTCTCCATCCCCTAATTCTCCTCAAGGCCAACCTTCCACTTCATTAAGTTCACCTTCGCTAGAGGATTTACTGAAGCTGGATGAGATGCAACAGCAGGAAGCACAACGACGTGCAAAACTTGTTTATGAGCTAATGATTGGTGGGTTGTTTTAATTTACCATGTTCTGTTGGCTATACACATTCCAACACTTAATCATAATCCATCTCTACTCTGCAACTGTTTGACTCCTATATCATTTGCAGATAAGGCACCAGCTGCTATTGTAGGGCTTGTTGGTCACAAGGAATATGAACAATGTGCAAGGGATCTCTATTACTTCATCCAGGTGATTTTCCCCCCAGTGCATTTAGAACTAACTACTTTTGAGACCATTTCTTTTTTACTGTTTGTGATTGATAGCCTTTTAAAGTCCTTTTTTTTTTATCTTTGTTTCTGTTTTTGCCCTCTTCTAGATAGTAACAACGAATTTATGTTTCTTGTACAGTCATCCGTGTGTATGAAGCAGTTAGTCCTTGATCTTCTTGAGTTACTACTGTTATCCGCATTCCCAGAGCTGACTTCTGTATTTAACGCATTCCACGAGGAGAAGGGCAAGTTTGGAGAACTCAAAATAGAATAGGTGGATCAACTTCCAAAATGTTGGTTATATAATGTTAAGGAAAACTGTAAACAAAGTTCTGATTTTTTCTTTGTTATTTATTGTAAAGGTTTTGTTATGTATAAGATTCTTTTTTCTTCTCGAGCAGTCTCCTTGATGTGCATCTCAGAGAGAAAATGATGGGTGTAGAATATTCCACTCATTATCTCGTTGCCAACAATGTTGGGATACTATTTGGGGAGAATTCATGCCAAAGCAGTGGCTCATTTTAAAAACATTGTTAAAAGTATTGAAATGAAGATACCCAGCTCAGCTCTCTATTTCCCAAGGAAGGCAACCCTCAGTTAATGACTTAATGCTTCAACCATAGCTTCATCTCATCATCTTACAGTCATTGTACACCTCGAGAAACTACTTATTCCTTTGATAGCTCTGAATCCATTTATAAATCTTACACCAAATCCTTATGTTGTGATTCCTTATGGGCATTTGGCAAACTAAATGTAGATAGTTAAGTAGGTGACTTCCCTTATATTTCTTGGGGGTCCAAGACTGGGAGGGTTTTGGCCCTGTTGATCACGAATTCTCTAGCCAACCACACAAGCCCTCCTGGGTTATCAACCCAGAATGATATATTGCAGACAGCCCTAAAACACTACGATGCAGAAAACAAAGACTGATAGATGATTGAATCTAAAAACAGTGCACGAGACAATCTCAAATTTAAGACATGCAGAAACTTGTCAAATCCGCAGAAAAAATAATGGAATACCTGAGTTTTGTTCTTTCATCTTTTACTTTATTGGGGGTTATGAGGTTGGTCGGAATCATGTTAGAATGAGTCAGCAGCATGTCACACAGATTAACAACTATATGAATTATTGATAGGGAAAGGCACCACAGTACAAGTCATTATATTGGAAAAGGAGCAAGTCCCCCATACTAATTCATTCAGTCACCATAGAGACATCCCAAAAGTTAACAAAAGCTTAACCGTAAAAGCTTAGAACACGAAATCTAGCCATGGGCGAGAAAAGAAGATCCCAATATTAGGAGGAAGAATATAACATTCTCATTTCTTTCCACTCTTTTTCAGGCCAGTGCCACCAATGGAGCCTTTCGCAGCCTTTGCCTTGAGCTCCTTTAGTGCCTGCAAAATCACAAAATAAAGGGTTAATGGAATCAGAATGATTGGTGTATCCACAGGCTGCAAGCACTGGAAGAAAATGAGTTACCTTTTCCTCTTCCTTCTTCTTTGCAAGGAAAGCCTTGTCATTCTGCAGATAAATCAAACATGCACAAGTTAGAGAGAGCAGCAAACATCACATGGAAGCTCATAAACCAGAGACAAATACTTATGACAGTGTATACCAAATTCTGAGCATGAAACATGACCAATAATAACAAATGTTTCACTATTAGCCACCTGCTCGCACTTCTTCATAGCAGAGATAGCAAATATTATCCTGACTAGTACAGAATCTCTGAAGGTGACCATCTAAATATATATTCCTCAACACAGCCAAATAACTTGCATAACAATCTGCACTAGCTTCACTGACCTAGATATGTCATATGGAAAGAATATGGAATAGGGGTAGAACTATAGTCTATAGAGGACATTATCAACACTGCCTTGTGCCCATCAATCAACTACGAGTCAACTTGAAACCAGTTGGGTCGAGTATACGAATTATTTTAATTATTTCCACCAACAAAATAAATACTTTAATTATTCCGCTCACCCTACCCCACACCCACATCAACAAAAATAATGTTGTAACGTCTCTGCACCACTTGCAAACCCCTACTGAGAAAACAACAAAACTCACATGAATTCCCCATAAATTTGCTTCTTCTTTTTTTCCTTTGTTTCTTCAATGTCCTCCTTAAATCTCTTCTCCATTTTTAAAGTGCTTCCACAAACAATTAAGAACTTTTTTATGCAGCTAAAAAGTATACCTGCATTACCAGCAAAATAGTACGACTCTAACAGGCATGTTTTATGCGAGTAGACTGGATGCCTATTGCCTAACCTAACCTCCGCCTTGCTATCTATAGGCCCGAAGCATAAGTAAAACCTTAAGTTCTAAGACAGTTGAGCTTGCACATATCTAGCTAAAATTGCCCAGCAGTATCTTAGTGCTGGTTTTTGCCATCAATGAAATAATTCTGGTCGCTTGTTCCCTCCAAAAGAACTACTAAACAACAACAACGAAAACTTTCAAACAAGGTGGGGTCAGCAATAACAATCCTCACTGACCATGTTACTTCATATAAGGTCACCTCAGGCCAATACTAATAAGAAAAAGTACTAAAAGTTCTTCACATTTTCTAGGGATGTATAAATCTTTGAAAGGCTAAAACAACTCCTATATAACAGTGTAGGATGTAAAGTAAAAAAGTTAACATGACTAAAACCTTATTCCTAGAAAAACAGAGAAAAAATTCAGCTGATACGCACACACGTGCATATCAATCAGCTAAGTCTCAATCCGGAATAAGTTGGGGTTCGGGAAAACAATCCTTTGTTCCAATTCAAAGGATGCATCACTCATAAAGTACAGACTATATCTACCCAAATTTGAGAGTTCAAATCACTATAACCTCTATTTGAATCAAAGTTTCTCAACACAAATCCAAGACATAAAATAAACAATATATAGGACAGACGGATTGTAGTCTAAACACGAGATCTGCAAAATAAGTAAAAGGACGGACACAGAAATAAAAATTTAAAAAAAAATTCTTTCAATAATTACCTCGTCGTAGTCCTTCTTTTCACTCTTTGGTGCCTTCAAAGGCTTTGCCTTTCCACCTGTTCGACAAAAAGAAAAGGCAGCTGTTAAATCAATTCAGTTCTTAGCCGTTCTTCTACCTTTTTACAAAATCAATCAACCAAACACACCTCAACCCCAAATTAATTGAGCCAGCTATATGCAAAAATAATCAAAAATCAAATCTTTGAAAATCGAATATTATAGAAAAGGCGATTAAAAATTAAAGAAGAGAAGAAAAGGGAGATTAAGGAGTGTACCTTGCTTAGAAGACATGGTTGATTTTCTAGGGTTAAGAGTTTGGATCTGATTATCGGTAGTTATTAGAGAACGGAAATACCCTCTCCTAACCCACACAGCTCTTTTGTGAAGTGGCGTTGGAATTTCCTGGACAGTCGCATAAATTTATAACATTGGTGGACAGCCGTGGAATTATTGGGGTGGGAATAAAAGTTGAGACTTTACTATTTTACCCTCGTTGGCTGAAGTGTCAAAGTGAGATTATGAGGGGCTTTTTAGGTATTTGAATAAAGGAATCATAGCAACTTGCCTTCTTTACTTTGTTCCTTTTTTTTTTCCTTCCACATTTTTTGAATTTTTATTTCCAAGACCCATTTGTTGGAATACATGGGGTATGTTACTATTGTTGTATGGCATACTTTGTTATCTTTTGAAATATTAGGTAATGTTTGACATATATCACTTCTATACAACTTCTAAAAATTCACATATATAAAACTAGTATTCAATTTTTTAGCTTTTAATGTGATATTTTATTAAACAAACTTTCTTATCAATCATTAATTTGATTTCTTCCTTTATCACTATTTTGAACCGTAGAGGAATATGTCTATTTCCGAGAACCAGTTTGGATTTATATTGTGTTTGACTACGAAAGTTATTCACCATGTTAGGAGATTGGTGGAGCAGTATAGGAGGAAGAGGGACTTACATATGGTGTTTTTGTCGAGTTAAAAGACGTTTACGATAAAGTCTCGATGGAAGTCCTGTGGAGATGTTTGGAGACTAGAGGTGTACATGTTGCATGCATTAGGACGATTAAGGATATGTATGATGGAGCTAAGACTTGGAAGAGGACAGTGGGAGGGGACTCGGAATACGTTCCAATTGTGATGGGGTTCTACCATAAATCAGCTCTCATCCTATTTTTATTTGCCCTAGCGATAGACGCACTGATGCGCCACATTCAAAAGGAGGTGTCGTGGTACATGTTATTTGCATATGACATTGTATTAATTGACGAGATGTGAGGTGGTGTAAAGGCGAGGTTGGAGGCTTAGAGTCAGACTCTGGAGTCTAAAAGTTTCAAGTTAAGAAAGACCAAGACTGAATATGTGGAGTGCAAGTTCAGTGATGCGACTCAAGAATCGGATGGAGACGTGAGGCTTGATTCACCAATCGTACAGGAAACGAGACTTAGATGGTTCGGGCATGTGAAGAGTAGAGGCAGGCCGAAGAAGAATTGGGGAGAGGTGATTAGGAAAGACATATCGATGTTCCAACTTACCGAGGACATGACCCTTGTGTGGAGGTCTAGAATTATAGTAGAAGGTTAGGTATCCGAATATTTTCCTTGTTTTACCAGTAGTATTAGTGTACTACTTAGTGTTAGCTTTGTATTTTCTTATTCTTAGATTTCTAGTATTACTTATTTTTTCTTTCACTGTAGTTTTCTAATTGGCTTGCTGGTGTTGTTGCTTGTTTCCTTTTTATCTACCGGAAATAGCATTTCTACCTTCTCAAGGTAGGGTTAAGGTATGCGTACAAACTACCTCACCAGACCCTACTTATGAAATTATACTAGATTTGATGTTATTGTATGCAAGTCCGACAAAACTTTTGATTTTCTTCCATGAGAAAGTATCCTAAATGTTTGTACCCACTAAGTTTTAGAATACCAATGACTCTGATAAAAATCAAAAGTAGGGTTAGACTTGTCACAACCCAAAAATTACATGTCGTGATAGGCCCTATCTCAATACTAGGCAAGCCGATAACCTCAATAAAACACTACAATCTTTTAAGTTTGAAAACATAATATTTAAATTTAATATAAAATTCCACAAATACTAATATAAATACACTCCCAAAAACTCGGTGTCACTGAGTGCATGAGCATCTAAATGATAACACATTCTGACTGATAAAAATACCGTATGAAAATATAGAACAACACAAATAACTGAAAGGGAAGAGATTCAAGGTCTGCGGACGCCAAACAACTACCTCGATAATCTCCAACAGGTAAAACTCTGAAATCTAGCAGTCGTTGTATCTGGAAGTACCTGGATCTGCAAACGAAGTGCAAAGTATAGTATGAGTATAACCAACCCAATGTACTCAATAAGTAACAAGACTAACCTTTGGGCTAAAAGTAGTGACGAGTTCAACAGGCACAGTCCAATATAGAAATAACAATACAAAAATGTAGGCATGTTCTCAAGTTCAACAAATAAGCCCAATACCAGTAAAATAAACAAATTCTGCCGAAATATGACATCTCTATTTCTACATGCCGAAATATATGTTGTATGCGATGTACCACAATAGAAACCTTATGTACTCACACTCTCAGAATACTCAATCACTCAGTACTCTCAGAATACTCAATCACTCAATACTATATATGGCCAATCCAGTCACTCACTACTATATATATATATATATATATATATATATATATATATATATATATATATATATATATGTATTTATGTATGTATGTATGTATGTATGTATGTATATACTGACAATCAGTCACTCAGTATTGTATAAGGCCAATCCAACCTAGGAAACTCCATCCCAGATATAAATAAATAAGGCAATTCCATATCCAGAGAACTCCATCGCAAATAAAAATAAATAAGGCAACTACATCCGTATATAAACAAATAAGACAACTCCATGTCCAAGGAACTTCATCCCAAACATAAATAAAATGCGCTCACTGTGGAGGTGCAGACTCCGGAGGGGCTCCTTCAGTCCAAGCGCTATAATAAATAAATAAAAATATATTGCGGCGTGCATCTCGGTCCCATAAAAATCACTCAAAATCTCTGGTCCCTCGGGCTCACAATGACACAAAACTCTGCCCAACATGATGATATGATATATCAAATAAATGATAATAGAGACTGCGAAATGATATGCAAATAATGAATGTGACCGAATACAACATTACATTTTAAAGCAATAACTTAACAACAACACAACACCAGTGGGTCCCAAAAATATCGACACGTAGCTTAAACATGATTTTTAATACGAGTCTCAGCTCAATTTATCTAACACGTGAAGAATAAAAGGATAATGACATGATTCATTGATTATGCAATTCCATGGAATTTATTTAAGTCAAAATTTCTATGGTGCACGCCCGCACGCTCGTCACCTAGCACGTACATCACCTCCATACAAATCATATAACACGTAATTCATGGATTTATACCCTCATAACCAAGTTTAGAAATGTTTCTTACCTCAAACCGTGCAAGTTCTTTATTCCAATATTTCCTTGCCTCACGAATTGGCCTCTGAATGCCTCGTATCTAGTCACAATTAATTCGATACGGTCAACACGAATTATAGGAATTAATTCCATATAAAAATACTAATTTTTCCAATTAAAATCCAAAATTCAACTCAAAATCAACAGTGGGCCCACGTCTCAAAACGCGACAAAAATTACAAAATATGAACGCCCCTTCAACCACGAGTCAAACCATACCGAATTTACCAAATTCCGATATCAACTCAACCTTCAAATCCTCAAATCTTATTTTCAACTCCCTAGGCCCAAATCCTCGAATTTCACCTAAAAACATGTAATCTAGTCGAAATAATCAATGATAATTCAATATTATTGACTAACAATGATCACAAGTGACTTACCTCAAGGTTTCCCGTGAATTCTCTCTGAAACATCGCCTCAACCCGTGTTTGAAATGTTCAAAAATGAGAAAATTTGGGACCCCTCTGTTTTTGTACACTGCCCAGTGCTTTCGCTTCTGCGGCATTTTCAATTGAAGCTTCCGCTTCTGCGACTGCCTTCGCTCTAGCGGACAAGAAGTCCGCTTCGGCGGACTCACTTCTACAAAGAAGTTGTCCGCTTCTGCGAAGCAGCTCGCCCCCTCATTCTCCGCTTCTACGATTCAACCTTCGCAGATGCGCGTTCGCTTCTGCGGTCAACCATACGCGTCTGCAATCCCTGCCTTTGCCAAGACAAATTTTGCTTCTGCGCAACCAGACTTGCTTCTGCTAGATCGCACCAGCGAGATAAATTTCGCAGGTGCAATTGCATCAGTAGGAAACATGTTCTAGCTTTGTTTTAAGTCCAAATTTTGATTCGTTAACCATCTGAAACTCACCTGAGGCCTCTGGACCGCAACCAAATATACCAACAAGTCCTATAATATTATACGAACATAGTCGAATCCTCAAATCATCAAACAACGCTAAAATCACGAATCACACCCTAATTCCAGCCTAATAAAAACTACTCCCTCCGTTCCAACTTATGTGAATGACGAGCGCAAAATCGCCGTATAAACTTAGGCTCGCTAGTCGAATATAGTATAGTATAATATCGTATCCACATGGATTGGAGTTAAAAAATATTATCATAGTTTGTAGCTAGATTGCTATCCAAGATGATCAGCAATTGAGGTTTATATGATTAAAATTTAAATTAACTAAGATTCTAAACTATTGACTAGTGACAAACAACGCAAGTAGTAAGCAAAGGAAGATATCAATGAGGAGAAGATATGGTTGATAGGATAGGTGCAAGATGCATGTTTGGGATTTAACTCTAGATAATTCACTTCCAGTGTTCAAGTGAGTCTCTCGGATTCACTTGGTTATTAGTTCAATTATTTAGTAGAAACTCCTCTCTCAATTAAGTCTCAACCTCACAATATGAACCAATTTTAAGTGCGTGAAGATATGCAAGAATTTGTAGCGGATTGATTAGGAAAACCTCTTTCGATTATCCTCCTAAAATAGTTTAGTCAACAATTCAACTAGCCTCTTTCGATTACTTAGAAGAATTAATGACTTCAACCAACTAAATATAAAGCAACAATATCACAAGTTATGCCTCTCTCGATTACATTAACAAGTGAATAAATATGCAACAACTAAAACATTCAAAACGATTCAATACATAAATCTAGAGTTAGTTATCCACAAACAAATATCAATACACCAAATCCGTCAAACCCTAAAGAGAACTACTTCATAAACACGGAGTAATTCATCACAATTAAGTGTAAATTAAAGAAAAATATAAAACAATCCAAACCCTTGTATTGAGTTGGGATTGAATGATGGATTCCTTATGATCTTACTTCTCCAACTTCTCCTTAGCCTCCTTAGGTCTAAATTATGTAAAAGGTCCCAAAAATATCGTTTTTCCATGTATATATACCAAGTAGGGTGGGGTCCAAACACATAAAACTTCTCCTACGCGAGAAATGACACTTTTCCCGCACAGGACGTGCGCAGCCGCGCACCTAGAAGTGTGCCCGCGCACTTGGCCGCGCACCTTTCACACTTTTCTGCCCTATATGCGCGGCCGCGCAGTTTCCGCACACTTTTCACCCTGTTGTATTAGGAATTTGAAAAAACTTAAAACATGAAAGTTGTAGAACTTTGAATTATATTTCCAACAATATATTGTGGATCCTAAACGGAGTTCAGAGCGAAATGTTATTTACATTTTACCACAATGACGCAGTATGCCTGCTCGATTCTTTGTTCGTTCTTAACTATCATTCGTTGATCCACGAGCACGATCCCAGATTAGTTCCTTGGTCTTTTACTCAGACTCAAAGCCCCAAGTCACTTGAATTCATTCCATAACATCTACATAGCTCGAAATCACTCCTACAAGGCATAAAACACACAATTAGTGCAAAACACTAGCGATTAAAGCTCAAACTCAACTAAAGTGCAGTAAATGGGAATATACTAATCGACTAAAATATGAGATTATAGCCTACCATCAGTGAACCTATTTGAATGGACACAGAGTTTAAGAAAAAATGAACGACTTTTAGAATTTTTGGTCCTAAACAAATCAAAAAGGGGTCCAGAGTATTTATGTGGTTATAAAAGCTTCTTATTAAGGGTAGAATTGGAATTTTAAGCTAAATTGTTTCCAAATTTAGAACGGGGTCATTATTTTTGGAATGAACCAAAAAGGAAATAGTTTCACACAAACTAGAACAGAGAGAGTAACAAATTCCAACTTCTACATTCGATGCCGAAACCTATCAAATCAAGTCCGATAGACCTCAAATTTTGCACACAAGTCATAAACGACATAACAGACATATGAAAAATTTTAGAATTGGATTCCGACCCCGATATCAAAAATCCAAATCCCAGTCAAACTTCCAAACTTACAATTTTCTATTTTCTTCATTTCAAGCCTAATTTAACTACGAACTTCCAAATATTATCTGGACACACTCCTAAGTCCAAAATCACCATACGGAGCTACTGGAATCATCAAATCTATTCGGAGTCGTTTACACATAAGTTAACATCCGGTCAACCTTTTCAACTTAAGTTTTTATCCTTGAGACTAAGTGTCTCAATTCATTATGAAACCTCACCGGACCTAAACCAACTACCCCGGCAAGTCACATAACAACTATAAAGTACAAAATGAGTAGTAAATGGGGGAACGAGGCTGTAATACTCAAAATAACCGGCTGGGTCATTATATTCTCCCACTCTTATACAAATGTTCGTCCTCGATCGGGTTTAGAATCATACCTGGAGTCTCAAATAGATGTGGATATTTTCTCCTCATCTCCCTTTCAGTCTCCCAGGTAGCTTCTCCGATTGGCTGGCCTCTCCATTGCACTTTCACTGAAGCTATGTTCTTTGACCTCAACTTTCGAACCTGTCGGTCCAAAATGGCTACTGGCTCCACATCATAAGTCAAATTACCATCCAACTTATCCGTATTGAAATCCAAAACATGCGACGGATCTCCAACATACTTCCGGAGCATATATACATAAAACACTGATGAACACCCGATAAGCTAGGCAGCAATACAAGTTCATAAGCCACTTCTCCAATCTTCTTAAGTATTTCAAAAGTTCCAATATACCGAGGAATCAACTTGCCCTTCTTGTCGAACCACATAACACCTTTCCTAGGCAGAACTCGAAGTAATAACTTCTCTCTTACCATGTAAGTAACATCGCGAACCCTCCCGTCGGCATAACTCTTTTGTCTAGACTGCACCGTGCGAAGTTGTTCATGTATCAATTTAACCTTTTCCAAAGCATCCTAACCTAAATCAGTAACCAATAGCCTAGCCTCACCTGACTCAAACCAACCCACCATAAACCGACACCGTCTCCCATACAAATCCTCATACAGAGCCATATAAATGCTCGATTGGTAGCTGTTGTTATAGGAAAACTCTGCAAGAGGCAGAAACTGATCCCAAGAACCCCCGAAATCTATAACACAAGCACGTAGTTTATCTTCCAATATCTGAATAGTGCGCTCGGACTGTCTGCCCGTCTTAGGGTGAAATATTGTACTCAACTGAACTTGTGTGCCTAACTCTCGTTGCACTGCTCCCAAAATTATGATGTAAATTGCGTGCCCCGTTCTGAAATGATGGAAACTGGCACACCGTGAAGGTAAATAATCTCGCGGATATAAATCTTAGTCAACCGCTCCGAAGAAAAAGTAGTACCAATTAGAATAAAATGCACGGACTTGGTCAACCCATCCACAATCACCCAAATAACATCAAACTTCCTCAAAGTCCGTGGGAGTCCAACTACGAAGTCCAAGGTGATATGCTCCCAATTCCACTCCGAAACTTCAAGTCTTTGAAGCAATCGACCCGGTCTCTGATGCTCGTATTTCACCTGCTAACTATTTAAACACCGAGCTACAAACCTCACTATATCTTTCTTCATCCTTCTCTACGAATAATGCTGCCTCAAGTCCTGGTACATCTTAGAGGCACCCAGATGAATGGAATAACGCAAACTATGGGCTCCTTTAGAATCAACTAATGTTGTCCATCTACAATTGGTACACAAATCCGACCCTGCATCCTTAACATCCCATCATCTCCAATAGTAACATCTTTGGCACCGCCGTGCTGAACTGTGTCCTTCAAGATAAGTAAATGGGATCATCATATTAGCACTCTATGATGCGGTCATATAAGGAAGACCGAGAAACTACACAATCTAGAACCCGACTGGGCTTTGAAACACCTAATCTCACGAGCTGGTTGGCCAAGGCCTGAACATCAACTACAAGAGGCCTCTCACCAACATGAATGAATGCAAGGCTACCCATACTCAACGCCTTTCTACTTGAGGCATCGACCACCATATTGGCCTTCCTGGGATGATACAGGATGGTAATCATAGTCCTTTAGCAGCTCCAACCATCTCCGCTGCCTCAAATTTAAGTCCTTCTGCTTGAATAAGTACTTAAGATTCCGATGATACATAAATACTTCACAGGACACGCCGTAGAGATAATGCCTCAAAATCTTTAATGCATGAACAATGGCTGCCAACTCTAAATCATGAACGTGGTAGTTCTTTTCATGTGGCTTCAACTGGCGTGAAGCATAAGCAATCACTCTACCCTCTTGTGTTAAGACACACCCAATAGTGATCCGATAAGCATCACAATACATTGTATAAGAGCCTGAAGCTGAAGGTAAAACTAGAAATGGAGTTGTGGTCGAGGCAGTATTGAGCTTCTGAAAGTTCTCTTCACACTTATCCGACCATTTGAATGGAGCACCTTTCTGGGTCAATTTAGTCAAGGGTGATGCAATAGATGAGAAGCCCTCCACAAAGCGACGATAATAATCGGACAAGCTGAGAAAACTCCAAATCTCAATAGCTGAAGATGGTCAGGGCCAACTCTGAACTGCCTATATCTTCTTTGGATCCACCTTAATTCCTTCGCTAGACACTATGTGTTCCAAGAATGCCACTGAACTAATCCAGAACTAACACTTAGAGAATTTGGCATAAAGTTTCTCATCCCTCAGCCGTTGTAGTAAAATACTCAAATGTTGTGCATGTTCCTCTTGGCTACGTGAGTACACCGGGATATAATCAATAAATACTACGACAAACAAATCAAGATACAACTGGAATACACTACTCATCAAGTGCATAAATGTTTTTGAGGAGTTGGTCAGCCAAAAGGGCATCACGAGAAATTCATAGTGACCATAACGGGTCCTGAATGTCGTCTTTAAGATATCCGAATCCCAAATGTTTAACTGGTGATACCCAGAACTCAAATCAATTTTAAAGAACACCTTCGCCCCCTTAAGCTGGTCAAATAAATCATCAATACGTGGCAAAGGATACTTGTTCTTCATTGTAACTTTGTTCAACTGCCTATAATCGATGCACATCTGTATAGTACCATCTTTCTTTTTGACAAACAGAACCGGTTCACCCCAAGATGACACACTAGGCCTAATAAACCCCTTATCAAGAAGTTCCTGAAGTTTCTCTTTCAATTCAGCTGGTGCCATACGAATGGAGGTATTGAAATATTTGAGTGTCCGACACCAAGTCAATACCAAAATCAATATCCCTGACGGGTGGCATACCCGGCATGTATGCAGGAAATACATCCACAAAGTCCCGTACTACCGATATAGAGTCAATAGTAAGAGTGTCTGCGTCAACATCTCTCACAAAGGCCAAATATGACAAACACCCCTTCCCAACCATCCGTTGGGACTTTAAGTAAGAAATTACCCTACTGGGAAGAAGTCCGCTTCTGTGAAGCAACTCGCCCCCCTCATTCCCCGCTTCTACGGTCCAACCTTCACAGATGCGCGTTCGCTTCTGCGTTCAGCCATGCACATCTACGATCCCTGCCTTTGCCAAGACAAATTTTGCTTCTGCGAGCTCGCACGTGCGAGATAAGTTTCGCTGGTGCGATTGCATAAGTAGGGAACAAGTTCCAGCTTTGTTCTAAGTCCAAATTTTGATTTGTTAACCATCCTAAACTCACCCGAGACCCCCGGGACCTTAACTAAATATACCAACAAGTCCTAAAATATTATACGAACTTAGTCGAGGCCTCATATCACATCAAACAATGCTAAAACCATGAATCGGCCCCCAATTCAAGCCTAATAAAAACTAACAAATTTCAACTTCTACATTCGATGCCGAAACCTATAAATCAAGTCTGATTGATCTCAAATTTTGCACACAAGTCATAAATGATATAACAAACCTATGAAAATTTTGAGAACTGGATTCTGGCCCTGATATAAAAAATTCAACCCCCGATCAAACTTCCAAACTTTCAATTTCCTATTTTTACCATTTCAAGCCTAATTTATTGCTATCGGGGTTAGAATCTGATTTCAGAAGTTAAAATAGGTCTGTAATGTCATTTATGACTTGTGTGCAAATTTTGAAGTCAATCAGAGTTGTTTTGATATAAATCGACATCGATTTTAAAATTTGGAAGTTCATAGTTCATAGGCTTGAGTTTGGGTTGAGATTCATAGGATCGAGGTATTTATGATGTTGTTATGTGTGATTTAAGGCCTCAAGTAGGTCTGTATTATGTTATGGGACTTGTTGGTATATTCAAACAGGGTCCCGAGTTGCTTAGGTGAGTTTCATATCATTTCTAAGCCATTTTTAGTTTCTGGTTTTTGGCTACAACACTGTGCATTGCGATCGCGGGGAATTGATGGCGATCGTGAAGAGTAAAATGGGAAATATTGGCTTGTGAATCGTGATCGTGGTAGGCTTTTCGCGATCGTGTAGAGGATAATTCTGCTGCACTGACCCAACTTTGGAAGCTTATATCTAGTAATCTATAAGGAATTAGAGATGATCAAAAATGAAAGTTGTAGTCATTTGTGTCTAGTATTTAGAAAAGAAAATTGTTTGGCATTTGGAATTGTGTACAAAAAGTTAGGGTTGATATACTACATGTTGTGTGGGAAGAGTTTGGAAATCGCGAACAAGAAATTCCTGCTGCACAAGGCTGACTTTGGAAGCTCATATCGTGCAATCTAAAAGGATTTTAGAGATGATAAAAACATGAAAGTTGTAGCCTTGATGTGTAGTTTTCAGAAAGTCGAACCATTTGTCATTTGGAGTTTTGCACAAAATGTTATAACCATTATACTAGAGGCTATCTGGGAAGAGTTTGGAAATGGTTGTTGAGAAATTTGTTCATCTCGAACGCTTGGGGGAGGGTCGCGAACGCAAAGAACAAACCCCTGAGCAGCACAATCAAGTCAAAAAATGAGATTTCGTCTAATTCTTCCATTTTTTGGACGAAGAAAGCTCGGGTGAGGCGATTTTTCAAGTGATTTTCAAGGAAAACATTGGGTAAGAATTCCTAACTCAATTTTGGTTAAAATACATGAATCTATTGTTGTTATCATGAAATTAGTGAATTGGTTTGAAAATGATAGAAATTTTCTATACCTTAAATTGAGGATTTGGAGGTCGATTCGTTATCGAAATTTGTTAAAATTGGTATGGTTGAACTCGTATCGGAATGAGTGTTCAAATTTCATAAAAATTCTGCAGTGTTTCGAGAGGTGGGCCCCACGTTAAATTCAATTATGTTTTGAGATACTCACTCTAGAAAGAATTCAAAACATAATAGAATATAAAACAGAACTAGAAGGGTATTTGAATAATCCAGGAGAAGTCGGACTAAATGTTATTAATGACGATAATAATTTTAAAGGATTCCTTACTTGGGAAATTCAGAGAGTTAACAATATTATTATACGAGAGAAAGAATATATTAGAACACTTAGAAGTAAAATAGAACACTTTTCTTTAGGATAGACTATACTTATGAGACAACATCCTTTGATTAAACAAATATCCCTTAGTTATTGGGTTTTAAAGAGAGATATAGCAAGAGTAGAATTAATAAAAATACTCATAAAAGTTAAAAACTCTTAACAACAACCTTTGAATTAGCTCAACAAATAAAAGAATCAGAATAAGACTTCGTCAAACACCAAACCTATTAGTAAAAAATACTACTAGTGAAGAAATCATGTCCGCTTTAGATTGGGAAATAAAAGGATTAGAAAGTAATATAAATTCAGCAGAGCAAAAACAGAAAAATGAAATTCTTTCCATCAGCTCTGATACCAAGATGACTATTGTAGGTGTTGTTGTTTCTATTGTGTGTCCTTCTTCTATATTCTTGCTCTTCTTATATAGACAAGTCTTTGCAGCGGATTTTAAAACCGAATTCAAACATCTTCAGAAACCTTTCTTTTCTAGCCTTGTCGGGTACTTCACTGGGCCCACCGTCATAATTAAGACTTCGTCGAACACCAAATCTATTAGTACAAATATTGTTAGTGAAGAAAATATATCGTCTTTAGATTGGGAAATACAAGGATTAGAAAGTAATATAAATTCAGCAAAGCAAAAACAGAAAAATGGTATTCTTTCCATCAGCTCTGATACCAAGATGGCTATTGTAGGCGTTGTTGTTGTGTGCCCTTGTTCTTTATTTTTTATCTTCTTATATAGACAAGTCTTTGTGAGTGGATTTTAAAACGGAGTTCAAACATCTTCAGAAACCTTTCTTTTCTAGCCTTGTCGGGTACTTCATTGGGTCCTATTGTCACATGGCTTGAGCAGATATTCATTTTTATTTGTTACTTTATATAATTATTTTTTCCACCCAAGGACCATAAAGTCCTTTCAGTATATTTTATGTCACTCTATTTGTCCTTTTCTTCTTTTTTCATATGTCGGTTGCATTATTGTATTGGTGCTACTTTTCTTTTGTCTTTTCCTTCGTTTTTTCCTCCTAATTGTTTCTGACTGGGATTCTCCTTTTTACTTCTACGTAAGTACGTATCAAGATTGTGTAGAGATATTGAGTCGAAGCTCATTCCCGAATCATCATCTGGATCTTGAGCATCTTGATAGTTTAGGTTCTCATCTTCGTAGATCATTTTCTTCTGAACTTTGAGATTTTTCTAGAATGGGATTTCTGATAATATATTTGTCTTGCTTCTCCTTGTCTTGAAAGAATTTTTCTAATGTTTGCTTAACTAAATATTCTTTTATCATTTTTTTTCTGTTTTGAAATTATTCCTTTCTTTCTTAGTGCTTGTCCTTGTATCAATGTTCTAGGTAGTCTTCTTCTTGTTTGTCATGAGGAGCCTTCTTCTTCACTTTTTGACAAAGTGCCAGCTATAAGTGGATTTGATGAGTTTTTACCGGCTACCATTTGAACCAGACTAGTTGTATCTCTATCCGCTACAGGGATTTTATTGCATTCATTGGGGAATGCACACCCTTTCATCCATTTTATTTAAGATTGAGATGGTGAACTCAATTGTTGTGAACTATACTTTGGCTGAGAGACAACTTGAGTCTGGGATTGCGCCATCTCAAACTTTATTGCTTGGAGTCGTTGTTCTAAATTTCTAATACTTTCACCTGCTCCATTAGTCTTGCTTTTTCTTATTCTAAAGACTCGTTCCTTTGGTTGAGTCTCTTAAAGACTTCGGTCATCGATAACAATTATCACAAAAACTTATATTATATTGAGGGATTTTCTCTGGGTATCGTCTAAGTTCTGGAGAGATGTAGTAATTTGGTCCTAATATACTCCTTGCATAGTCTAGTGCTTCAGTGAAATCATGAAAACCTTATATATATGTGTGTGTGTGTGGGGGGGGGGGGATATAATGTGGTGGAGAGTGAGGTTAAATCGTCAATGTATTATTAGCATCCAGAAGAAAATGGCACTATATTGAATTATTAAAGAACGGAGAGAGTCCCCTCACCATTCAATAATTACTTTAAGAGCACGCCCCGTCAACCTGGTCGATGTCAATTCCCATGTCGTTTTGAATACGAATTTAGGTGCAGACCCCAAAGGAAGTGTACGCAAAGAGGGTCGAACTGACGGTCGAGGTACACAAGCCAAAAGAGACGAAGGATTTATCCCCAAGTAATATTTGAAATGCTGCAAGCCCAACAAAACGCCATTGCTCAGTTGCAAAATTAGCACAGGGCACCAAATAGGGCCGAACAAGAGGCTAGTAGACGTACCGAGCCAGTGCCTGAATGATCGGGTGATAATACTTTGACAACCGACTCTGCTATAATGAGGATTATCTAGGAGCTTACTAAGAGAATAGAATCGGGAGAAAAGAAAATCGAGGCCAACGACAAGAAGGTAGAAATTTATAACTCTCGAGTTGATCAGATACCGGGGGCACCATCGATCTTAAAGGGAATGGACTCCAAGAAGTTTGTGCAAAAACCATTCCCTCCGAGTGCGGATCCGAAGCCCATACCAAAGAAGTTCCGTATGCCTGATATACCTAACTACAACGGGACCTCAGACACCAATGAGCACGTTATTTCTTATACGTGCGCCATAAAAGGTAATGATTTGGAAGATGACGAAATTGAGTCTGTATTGCTAAAGAAATTAGGGGAGACCTTGTCGAAGGGAGCTATGATTTTGTGTCACAACTTGCCATCGAACTATATCGATTCGTTCGCCATATTGGCAGATTCGTATGTTAAGGCACATGCTGGGGCCGTAAAAGTCGCAATAAGAAAATCAAACCTCCTCAAAAAGAAGCAGAGGGATAACGAGATGCTAAGAGAGTTCTTATCTCGATTCCAAATGGTATGTATGGAATTACCACAAGTTACTGACGATTAGGTTGTTCAAGCTTTCACCCAAGGATTAAGCGAGCAGAGTTCGATCGCATCACGCCAGTTGAAGCATAATTTAATGTAACGACCTGGTCGGTTGTTACGTAGAACGTGCATTATTTTCAATGTTTTTGCCTTGTCGTAGCTTGGTTAGACTGTTCATGATATGATAGAATTGATTAGCTCGGGTTTAGAGTGATTATAGAAGGAATTTAGGCACTTAGTCTCTAAAAATAGCCTTAGAGTTAGAAAAGTCAACCCGGAGTTGGCTTATTGGTTAATGACCTCAGACTGTGGATTTTATGGCTCGGATAGTTTCGTTAGGTGATTTGGGACTTAGGAGTGTGTTCAGAATGTTTTGTGATGTCCGGTGTAGAATTAGGCTTGAATTGGCGAAAGTTAGTTTTTGGCGATTTCCGATCGGCAGTGGAAAATAGGGTATAGGGGTGGGAATGGAATTCCAACAGTTGGAGCAAGTTCGTAATGTCATTTCGGATATGTTTGCAAAATTTCAGATTAATCGGAGTTGTTTTGGGTAGTTTCGACATCGTTGGTGGAAGTTAGGAATTTCAATGTTCATAGGCTTGAATTCGATGAATTTTTGGAGTTTTGATGTTGTTGTTGGTGTTTTGAAGGATCGAATAAG
This sequence comes from Nicotiana undulata, assembly GCA_005239495.1. Classification (NCBI taxonomy): domain Eukaryota; kingdom Viridiplantae; phylum Streptophyta; class Magnoliopsida; order Solanales; family Solanaceae; genus Nicotiana; species Nicotiana undulata. The sequence continues at coordinate 72,687 of ML292871.1, read as the reverse complement.
TTTGGATGATCATTTAGGACATGTTGGTATATTTGGTTGAGGTCCCGAGGGCCTCGGGTGTGTTTCGGGTGGTTAACGAACCAACTCGTGGCTTGAGAACTTGGCAGATTTCTGGTGTTTCCTGTTGCTGGTTTTCTCTTCCGCGATCGTGAGGAGTATCCTGCGATCGCGTAGGCTTAGCGATGGGGGGTTGGATAATTGTTCAATGCGATCGTAGAAGGGAGGTTGCGATCGCAGAGGTCAAGGCGGCAATGCAGTGCGATCGCGTGGTATGGTCCGCGATCGCGTAGGTCTATTTGGGCGCGTGAGGGAGTCAGCTTTTGTGCATCGCGATCGCGTGAGGATGTTTGCGATCGCATGAGTTTGGACCAGGTTGAACCGCAATCGTGTGGTGAATGTTGCGATCGCGTAAGGTTAAATTTGGGGGCTGTTGAATTACTCTCCGCGATCGCGACAGGATGTCCGCGATCGCATAGAAGAAAGCACTGGACAGAATCTTTAAGTCCAAAAATGAGGGTTTTAGCCATTTTTCAAACCAAAAAAAAACTCCATTAGAGAGCTCGGGAGAAGGGAGATTTTGGATAGATTTTCAGTGGGAGACTTGAGGTAAGTGTTCTTTAATCATTCTTGCTCCAAATTCATGAATTAGTATTGATTATTACCATGGAAATTGGGGAAGAAGGGGAAGAAAAATTAGGAAATTCTTTTGACGAATTGAAGGGGTATTCGTGGTCGAATGTTGATAAAATTGATATGGGTAGACTCAGGTGAAGATAAGGATTCCAGTTTTGTGAATTTTTCTTATTTTCGAGACGTGGGCCCGGGGGCCGGGTTTTGACCAATTTTGAGATTTTGAGTATTTTTTGTAAATTTTGATTGGGATTCATTCCTTAGCACATTGTAATGATGTACATTTGATTGTTGATAGATTTGGCCGAAATTCGAGGTAAGGGCACTACAGAGTAGTCTTTTAGCCGGTTTTGAGGTAAGTAACGTCTTCAACCTTGGAACTGAGGGTTCGAAACCCCAAGTTATCTAGTAATAGTTGTTGATTAAGGTGACACACTAGCCAAGCTACAGGAATATGGGCGTACATCGAATATATGTGTCCTGGCTCACCCCATGGCACTGTCTAATGGTTGTTTCACACTGATACTCGTACTGTAAGGGTTATAAATCCCTTGAACCTAGTAGGAATCATGATAAGCATAATGGCCAAGGTTTCACACCAATATGTTGAGACCAGAATGGTCAGTTATTACTGTCTCTAGATGTGATTATTACTTGCATGTGTTCAGTCCTGTCATGGTACATGTTTTCATGCTCAGTCTCGATAATTGTTAGTTATTTCTATCTTATTCTTGTTTGGGCTGATTTTCATGCATTGAGAGCATTGTGAGTGAGACTGGAAAGTATTGACTGAACAAGGCCTAGGGTCGGATTGTGAGACAGTTATGATATCGGACTGCACACCTCAATGATTCTTGAATCATGCCTTCGTTGGCTTGATATAGCGCTTGGGCTTATAGGAGCCCCTCCAAAGTCTTTACACCCCTAGTGAGCGCACATATATTGAGGGATGGATCTTCCCTGGGTATGGATCTTGTCCGAAGCTATGTGGTATATTGAGGGATGGATCTTCCCTGGGTATGGATCTTGTCCGAAGCTATGTGGTATATTGAGGGATGGATCTTCCCTGGATACGGATCTTGTCCGAGTGTTATGTTCTGGAGATGGATCTTCTTCGTGGGGCTGGACTGGCCTTCTTCTTCTCCGGTACTGAGTGACTACGTCACTGTGTTATGTATATTCCAGGATGGACTTTCCCTGGGCTTGATGGCCAATTCCAGTACCGAGGAGACTATCTGGTGAGAGTTTACATACCATGTTCGTGGCATTTTTTTTATTCTATATGAACTTATGCGAGGTTATAGTTATAGTTGGTGCATCATGCTTATTTCTAATATTTTATCGTCATGTTCAAGTTATTTACTGTTGTGCATGATTACGTAGGTTTGGTCCGTCACTACCTCTCAACCCATAGGTTGTTTTCGTTACTTATTGAGTTGGTGTACTCACGTTATACCCTGCACCTTGTGTGCAGATCCAGGTACATTGAGATCCAGCTCTGGTCAGTGAGTCACAACAGTTTCATCGGAGTTGACGAGGTAGCATCTGGCGACCGTGATCTCGTCATCTCTTTCTTTTCTACCTGTCGTATTTACTTTCAGACTATGTTGGTCATTTTTTTGGGTCTTGTTTATGAATTAGTAGCTCATGACTGCGTGACACCGGATCTGGGATTGTAGGATTTGAGTTTTGTTTTCCACAAATTGTTTCCAATTTCTAAATTACTATTATTATTGACCTCGAATTTATTAAAAAGGGTATTCTCTCGGATAATTTAACTTAGAATAGTTATAGATAGGTGGATGTCCTGGTTCTACAACATGCGCCATCACGACTCCGAAATTAGGTCGTGACATTTAATAGAGTACCCGACTGTGACTTTGGGCAGATGTTCACAACCGATATCAGTCGAAGATTTGGGTTGATGGATATAAATTATTCATGTAATTTCATATGTAAAAAATAAGTTAAAAAAAATATGAATAATAATATCCTATCCTCGCATATTTTCTAACAAATCTTGTAGGAAAAAGAAATTATGAAAAAGAAGGAAAGAAGCTAAAAGACAAGAGAAGAACCTCAACACATTATTCACATGATCGTCGGTGGGGTCGACATCCCACAAGGGCCTATATTCAAACGCACCAAAGTATCGATCACAAGAGAGAAATGGACTCGAGACTATGTGCCCGAAGGCATTCTATCGTTCAATGATGAAGAAGCAGAAGACATCTCTCAGTGGCACAATGACGCCTTGGTAATTTCGATTTTGTTAAATAAAATTCAAGTTAAACGTGTTCTAGTGGATCCAGGTAGATCGACAAACATAATCAGGTCTAGGGTCGTAGAGCAGCTCGGCTTGCTAGACCAGATTGTACCTACATCTCAGGTCCTAAACAACTTCAACATGGCTAGTGAAACAACGAAGGGGGAGATAATCCTACCAGTGAACGTGGTCGGGACCATCCAAGACACAAAATTTCATGTCATTGAAGGCAACGTGAGATATAATGCACTGCTCGGAAGGCCCTGGATCCACAACATGAGGGCAGTACCATTAACCCTTCACCAAATGATGAAGTTCCCAACAATGGATGGTGTGAAAATAGTTTATGGGGAACAACACGCTGCAAAGGGAATGTTTGTAGTCGACGAGGTGACACCGATATCAGCACCTTCGACCTTAGGAAAGTCGAGCACCAAATATAAGCAATCGTCCAAATAACAATCACCGTACCCAGCCTCAGTCGAACCGGAGAAACAGTTAATCGGAGAAGAAGAGAATTTTCTCACTTCTCGAACTTTCGTCATTCCCGAAGAATCGGATGCAACCAATCAATGGTTGAGGAGCTGGAACAAGTGATACCGATCGAGTATCTACCCGAACGAAAGGTATACTTGGGAACGGGGTTGAACCCGAGCTCATGAAAGAACTCATTCAATTTCTTATTGATAACATGGATTTCTTTGCATGGTCCAATTTAGACATGACAGGAATCCCACCAGAGATAACAACTCATGAGCTGAGCCTGAAGCCCAAGTTCAGATCGGTAAAGCAAAAGAGAAGGCATCAGTCCGAGGTAAAGCATGCCTTCATAAAGGAGGAGGTAACCAAACTTCTTAAAATAGGATCCATTTGGGAAGTAAATATCCCAAATGGTTAGATAATGTAGTCGTAGTCCCGAAAAAGGGGAACAAACTTAGAATGTGTGTAGACTATAAGGATTTGAACAAAGCATGTCCAAAAGACTCTTTTCCACTAACTAACATCGATCGTATGATCGATGCCACGACCAACCACGAGATCCTTACCTTTTTCGACGCCTATTCTGGGTACAATCAGATCTAGATGGACCCAGTAGACCAAGAAAAGGCTTATTTTATCACTAAGTATGGAACCTATTGTTACAATGTAATGCCCTTCGGGCTAAAAAATGCAGGGGCTACATACCAACGCCTAGTTAACAAAATGTTCGAAGAACAGATAGGTAAATCAATGGAAGTTTACATTGACGATATGTTAGTTAAGTCCCTGCGCGCCGAGGACCATTTGACTCATTTGCAAGAAACATTCGAAATCTTGAGGAAGTACAACATGAAACTTAACCCCAAAAAATGTGCCTTCAGGGTCGGCTCGGGCAAATTCCTCGGCTTCATGGTATCAAATCGGGGAATCGAAATCAACCCCGATAAGATTAAGGCCATCGAGGATATCATCATCGTGGACAGTGTGAAGGCCGTACAAAGGCTAACCGGACATATAACTGCCTTGGGTCGATTCATTTCAAGGTCGTCCGATCGAAGTCACATGTTCTTTTCTTTACTCAAAAAGAAAAATGATTTTGCATGGACCCCGGAATGTCAACAAACATTGGAGTAATTGAAACGATACTTGTCGAGCCCACGCTTCTCCACACTCCGAAGGAAGACAAGAAGTTGTACTTATACTTGGCAGTGTCTGAGATAGCAGTAAGTGTCGTACTAGTTCGAGAAGAGCAAGGTACACAGTTTCCTGTTTATTACGTAAGTCAAACCTTAGAAGATGCTGAAACTAGGTATACGCACTAAGAGAAATCGACACTTACATTAATAAGCGCATCTAGAAAATTATAGCCATATTTCCATTGCCACCCCATATGTGTGATAACTACCTATCCACTCCGAAATGTTCTCCACAAGCCCGAACTATCGGGCTGATTGGCCAAATGGGCCGTCGAACTCGGCGGCTACGATATTGAATATCAACCCCGAATGGTTATCAAGTCTCATATTTTAGCAGACTTCGTGGCCGACTTTACACCAACCCTCGTACCCGAAGTGGAAAAGGAACTTCTACTAAAATTGGGTACATCGTCGGGGGTATGGACCCTTTTCACGGACGGTGCCTCGAATGTGAAAGGGTCCGAGATCGGCATTGTTTTGAAAATGCCCACGGGAAATATTATTAGACAATCAATTAAAACAACCAAATTGACTAACAACGAGGCCGAGTATAAAGCTATGATTGCAGGTCTTGAACTAGCTAAAATCTTGGGAGCGGAAGTCATTGAAGCTAAGTGCGACTCCCTGCTGGTAGTTAACCAAGTAAACGGAACCTTCGAAGTTCGAGATGACAGGATGCAGAGGTACTTTGTCACGACCTGATTTCGGAGTCGTGATGGCGCTTTTCGTGAAACCAGGCCAGCCACCTATTGTAACTAATCCTGAACCGTTTATTAAGTAAGTTACCATTTTTCAACTGCCTGAGGTTAAATATACTAAAGATCTGTATTTAAAAAAATGCTTATGAAACTAAAGACCCAAAATCTACAACTCCCGGATCCGGTGTCACACAGTCATGAGCTGCTAATACATAATACAATCCGAAATAAATCACCGACATAGTCTGAAAGTAAATACGACAGGTGCTACCTTGTCAACTATGATGAAACTGCTGCTACTCGCTGTCTAGAGCTGAATCTCGGTGTACCTGGATCTGCACACAAGGTGCAGGGGGTAACGTGAGTACACCAACTCAGTAGTAACAAAACCAAACTACGGGTTGGGAGGTAGTGACGGACTAAACCTCCAATAGTTATGAACAACAATATATAACTTGGACATGACAGTAGTATATCAGAAAATAAACAAGATGCATCCATCATTATCTGTAGCCCTGCATACCTGCATGAATTCATATAGAATCAAGAATGACGTGTACTCAGTAATCAAACTCTCGTAAGGTGGTCCACTCAGTACTAGAATCTGGCCTTCCGGCCCAGGGAAGGTCCATCCCGGATATTACATAACACATATGACACAGTCACCTAGTACTGAGGAAAAAGGCCAATCCAGCCCCACGGAGAAGATCCATCTCCGGAACCTAAACACCACGGTGAAGATCCATCTCCGGAACATAAATACCACAGAGAAGATCCATCTCCGGAACATAAATACCACGGAGAAGATCCATCTCCGGAACATAAATACCACGGAGAAGATCCATCTCTGGAACATATCATTCGGACAAGATCCATGTCCATGGAAGATCCATCCCTAAATATCTGTGCGCTCATTGGGGGTGTAAAGACTCCGGAGGGGCTCCTATAAGCCCAAGCGCTATATCAAGCCAACGAAGGCATGATTCAATGATCGCTGCGGTGTGCAATCCAATCTCATAATTGTCTCAATACCAGGCTCTCGGTCACACTCAGTCAATACTTTTTTTTCCAGTCTCACTCAAACAGTTCGCAAATGTATAAATCAGCCCAAACAATGATAAATATGCATGTAAGTAACAGTTTCTGAGACTAAAGCATGAAAATATACTACAACAGGACTGAGTACATGGAAACAATAATCATAAACATAGACAACAATAATCGACCGTTCCGGTCTGAACATATCGGCGTAAAGCCTTAACATTTATACTTAGCATGATTCTATTGTGTTCAAGGTAAACGCAAACTTCGCAGAACCAATATCAACCTGAGATAACCATTAGGCAGTGCCGTGGGATGAGCCAGGCTACAAATATCCGGTGTACGCTCGCATACCCGTCACTTGGCAAGTACGTCAACTTAATTAACATCAAATATCAGACAGTTTGGGGTTTCGAACCCTCAGTTCCAAGTTTGGGAGCGTTACTTACCTCAAAACCGGCTAAAACACTACCCCGCAGTTCCCTTGCCTAGAAATTCAACCTCCGCGAGCTCCAAATCTACCAACAATCAAGTGTATATCATTATTACATGCATTGGGTGAACCCCAATCAAAATTTTATCAAGAGTACTCAAAAATCCCGAAATTGGTCAAACCCGACCCCCGGGCCCACGCTCGGAACTCAACAAAATTTATACCAACACGATCCTCATCTCCTCACGAGTCTATACATATAAAGAACGCTGAAATCGGAGTCCAAATGACCCCTCAAATCACCCCTAGGAGGCCTCTTAAACTCAAGCCCTAGTTTCCCATTTTTTGCCCCCACTGATTTTCCCCAAATTTCACCATTAATCAGACCTTTAATCACACATAAATGAGTTTAGAGTCCAAAACCCTTACCTCAATGATGAACTATCGATTTCCCTCTTCAAAACCCTTCAAAAGCTTCAAACTCGGATGAAATATTGAGAAAAATGGCTAAATTTCGCGAAGGCTGGTTTATATAGTTTCTGTCCAGGGGTCTCGCACCTGCGACATATTCATCGCACCTGCGGCTCCGCAGGTGCGACAAATCCTTCCGCACCTGCGACCTCTACAAGTCTCCCCCAACTTCCGCACATGCGGCTCGACCTCTGCACCAGTGACCATCCTCTCGCACCTGCGGAAACTCTCCAGCCTAGCCAAATCTCGCACCTGCGAGCTACCTGTCCGCCCCTGCGAGACCGCACCTGCGACCAATCTTCCGCAGGTGTGGAAACATCAGAAGCAGCAGCTACAGCTGCAATTGCCAATTCCAAACTTTCCGTTCAACATTCGAAATCAATCCCGAGCCCCTCGGGACTCCAACCAAACATACTAACACATCATATATGATTATTCAAACTTAGTCGAGCCTTTAAACACCAAAAACAACATCAAAACTCCAAAAACCCATCGAATTCAAGCCTATGAACATTGAAATTCCTACATTCCACCAACGATGACGAAACTACTCAAACCAACTCCGATAAATCTGAAAATTCGCAGACACATCCAAAATGACATAACTGACCTGTTCCAACTGTCGAAATTCCATTCCGACCCCGATAGCCTATTTTCCACTGCCGACCGAAAATCACCAAAAACTAACTCTCGTCAATTCAAGCCTAATTCTACACCGGACATCACAACAATATTCCGAACACACTTCTAAGTCCCAAATCACCTAATGAATCTATCTGAGCCATAAAATCTGCATTTCGAGATCGTTTACCAATAAGTCAACTCTCGGTTGACTTTTCCCACTTTAAGGCTATTTTAAAGACTAAGTGGCTAATTTCTCATTATAATCATTTCGATTTCAATCCTACCAACTCTAACACGTCAAGAACAATATAACTAACCTATGCCAAGGAAATAACAGGAATAACGGTGCAAACTCTACGGAATGACCGACCGGGTCATTACATAATTAGACAAATTGCAGGTGACCTTGCACCGCTTCAAAGTGTGGACTCTACAATACATACATCGAGAACAAAATATTGAGGCCGGTGCACTTGCCAATTTAGGGTCATCGGTCGAAGAAGATGAGATCAACTCGGGGGACTGTCGTTCAACTCTCAAGATCTGTAATCGAGGAAGGACATGCTGAAATAAATTCTACAATATTAACTTGGAACTGGAGAAACAAATACATCGAATACTTGAAGAACAGGATGATGCCATCGGATCCCAAAGAATTAAGGGCCTTGCGTACTAAACTGCTCGATTCACATTAGACAAAGACGAACATTATACATGAGAACGTTCGATGGTCCATTGGCGGTATGCTTGGGACCGGGAGATAGTGACTATATTCTGCGGGAAATACACGAAGGCACTTGTGGGAACCATTCTGGCTCCGAGTCACTAGTTCGAAAGGTCATCAGAGCAGAAACACTCTAAGGAATTCGTTCGAAGATGTCATAAATGTCAAAGGTTTGCACCGATGATCCACCAACCTGGCGAACAACTTCAATCGGTCCTATCCCTAGGGGTGGGCGTTCGGTCGGTTTGGTTAGTTTTGAAGAAATTCGGTTCGGTTATTCGGTTTTTGATTTTGTAACAGTAGTAACCGAAACCAAACTGAAATAAGTTCGGTTCAGTTCGGTTTTCTAATTTCGGTTCGGTTTTCGGTTTGGACATTATCATATTGGGCTTCTTCTATGTAATAATAGGACCGGCGAATTTCTTGTTTTTTCCCAAAACTTCGGGATTCTTGGAAATATTGTGTTTATAAAAAAAATAGACTAAACTTTGCACACTATTATGGATCATAAAATTCAAACATAGTATAAATTACAACTTTGTGTGAACTCCTCCCCGTATCTATCATATATGTTATGGAAGTTTTAATAAAGTGAAAGTCTTTAAGATTGGGAAGTTGATGGACTTACTTAATTGGGTTGAGTCTTTAATAGATTGAACCTAATAGTATTAATTTATTACCTATGGGCATAGCCTATATATAACTTAAAGAACCTATATGCTAATAATTCAGTTTTTCGGTTAACCGAACTAAATAAATTAATAACCGAAAAACTAAAATTTTAAAATTTTAAACCGAAATCGGAAAAAAAAAATCGGTTCGGTCGGTTTCTTCGGTTCTGACCGAAATATGCCTGACCCTACCTATCCCTATGGCCATTCATGAAATGGGGAATGGACATCGTCGTTCCTCTGCCTTCGACCCCAAGTTAAGGAAAAGGAAGTGATCGATTTTATATGGGATCACATCGCATGACGATTCGGGATACCCGCGGAAATAGTGTGTTATAATGGCAAGCAATTCATCAGCAGTAAAGTAACAAAATTCCTCGAAGATCACAAAATAAAGAGGATACTATCGACATCGTATCACCCTAGTGGGAATGGACAAGCCGAATCAACAAACAAGACTATCATCCAAAACTTGAAGAAAAGGCTAAACTAAGCCAAAGGAAAGTGGAAAGAAAAATTGCCCGAGGTCCTACGGGCTTATCGGATAACGTCGAAGTCTAGTACAGGAGCAACTATGTTCTCCTTAATGTATGGCTCCGAATCCTTGATACCAGTCGAAGTGGGAGAACCCAGCGATAGGTTCCGATATGCGACAGAGGAATCAAACCACGAGGCCATGAACACTAGTCTCGAGTTGTTAGACGAAAGGCGAGAGGCAACACTCGTTCGAATGACCGCGCAAAAACAACGAATCGAGAGATACTACAACAGAAGAATCAACCTTCGACACTTCAAAGTCGTGGACTTAGTCCTAAGAAAAGTCACCATCAACACTCGAGACCCTAATGAATGAAAACTCGATCCTAACTGGGAAGGACCCAACCAAATCCTCGACATAGTCGAGAAAGGATCTTACAAACTTGAAACAATGAACGGCGAACCATTGTCGAATAACTGGAACATATCACTCCTCAAGCAGTACGATTGCTAAGGTATGATTCTCTCTTTTTTCATTTACTTAAATATTCGAAACTAACTCATTGCAGGAATCTGATCCAAGAAATCGAGACCTCAGGCTTTAAAGTACGCGTTGCACTCTTTTTTCCTTAGAACGGTTTTTATCACAAATGGTTTTTTTCGGTGAGGTTTATAACGAGGCAATAATCATGTGCTACTTGAGGATAATTCAACAATATTCAAGGCTTATTTACAATCAACCTCGAATATTGGGGGGCATCACCCTCAGATGTTATGTGTTCGAGAAATGTACCTAGCATCAATGGGTCTCGATAGGAAATTTTTATAATGGGACAAACAATCGAATGAACCGCGTCCATATAGATTAGCCGAGTTCCGACAACAAAACATGTACGCATGTATAAATAGTACAAAGAAACATTCTCTTTTCTCGAACATCTCATGTTTTAAAGTAAATTTTCTACTATACGAGTCATGTACTTATGATTCTGATCTATTGTGCAAAACTAACACTTGTGAAAAATGGCCCAAGGGCCAAGTACAAGCATACCCAGAACACTCGGTGTTGATACCTAATTTTTCCCTCTTATATATATATATATATATATATATATACACTTTCAAAATAGTGCAAATACATCATCATTTTGATTTATGAGCACACACAAGTATTTTTTATATTTTTTCATAATTTTTGAAGGCTTCAAATCAATTTATTTTTGCATTTTATTATATAAATATCCAATAATTACCCTCCAAATTATTTTTATGATGATTTAATCATCTAAAATTATCATTTATACCAATACGAGGTTTTAAATATTTTTAGTGTATTTCTTATAATTACATTTGCATTTTAGGGCTAAATTGCACATTTTGCAATAATAGCCCATATGCATGTGTAATTACATTATTTATGCAAAAAATAACTTTTTATATTTTTTAATGTTAAATAATTGTTTCTAATGATTTCCATACACAAATGATATTTTGTTATTTATTTATTATTTTTATAAATTATTTATTTGTTAAAATTGGGTATTTAAAATCTGACTCTAATTTCATAACTAATTTCGGACCTAACTACCCAAACATAGCCCAATTACCCCAAGTCCAACACCATCTACCCATACCCATTTAATTAACCCGTCCAGTCCGTTAAAATCATGGCCATTGATCTTATCAATCGACCCCTTTAATTAACCCATTCCCAAACTCTAACCCCATTCCCTCCAAACCCGCCACCTCTCTATTCTCTCCTCTCTGAAGAACCCTAATCTGCCGCCTCACAAAAACTCCTCTCCTAATCCCGCTTCTATTGGGATTTTCTTCCCATTCACTTACTATTTCAGTATATTTCCATTATTGGATATTTCTCTACGGTATTACCTAGTACTTGCCTAAACATGGCAAGTACTCTTACTTTGATTATGTATGATTGACTTCCTTCTCTTGAATCTGGACGATAATGCGTCCACAAACGTTTATTCTACACCGTGTGAGTCCGATTTGTTCATATTTTTGTTGATTCGTATTTAACCCTGAAGCTAGGGTTTACATATTTTCTTTGATTCGAACCAAAATTGGTTCAAGCCTATGATTTTGAGTATTATCTCGTCTATATTCGCCCTATTATGTGTAAATTTATCTATTTCTGCCAATTTTTTTACTTACCCTAAATTAGGGTTTCTGATTCTTTTAAATCGAACCAAATCTGGTTAGATTCCTTAATTTTGAATAATATTCCTGTCTATGTTCATCTTATGCAGTATGTGATTCTTTTACCTTTTATTTATGCCGATTTGTGTATTTTACCTAAAAATTAGGGTTTTAAATTTTTCCTTCTTTACTGATTTTAAATGCTTTCCTTTCTAGTGTTTGACTAATTATTTCTATGTTTATGTGTTCAATTCCTACGCTATATAAACCCCTCCCCACTCCCCTTTGAAACTGTTCGGAAAAATCATTAAGAAAACTACAAAAGACTAAGTTGTGTGCTCTTTGCTCTTGAATAATATTGTTATGTACTCTAGTTCATGGCCGGCTGAACGCCAAAGCCAAAAATTCTGGGTTCTTGCTCTTTTGGTGATATTCACAATACTGTGGGATTCCTTTCTTTCTTGTTTTATTTTAACTGGTGAGTTACCAAGCCTTTTCCATTTCATTCTGATTTATCTGCCATTTTGTTAAAAGAATAACAAGTATGTTCCTGAAATTGTTGCAATTTAGCCTGTTTGATCCCGTTTCATCATATCTTGATTTATCCAGTAATTGCCCTAATTAGTTTTCAACATATTATGGTCTATTGCCAATTGATATGATTTCTTCTTGTGACACTAGTTTCTGCACTTAGCCTAATATGAATTCTCGTTTATCACTATAAATCTGTCTTGTAACTTGTCTTGTTAACATATGATTGAATTCATTTCCTGAAACTTGATTAAGTTTGCTTTTAAGTTTAAGCATGTCTGTTATTTATTTTTATATGCTCAATTTGATTATGTCCTTTAGTGGAATCCCTTAACCTCACTTTATTCCTCTACCGTCTGCTCCATTTGAATTCATATTCTTAGCCGGCTAAAAGCCAAGGCTACTTAGGCTCTGTCATTTGGCCTCCCTAGTGTGAGAACTACTCAGGGTTCATTTGAGACCCTTGTGAACTCTGACGCACTAGGACTTGGCCCCTAGTATTTCCTCTGAATTATCTCTGATTAACCTCCCTGGTGTGAGCACTGCCCTGGGTTCTTGAAGCCTTTGGGAACTCTGACACACTAGGGTCTTGGTTCTATATGTTCAACTCTATTTTATGCCGACTGGGTGAATCACTCAAATCATGTATGCCTTATGTCCATGAAGATGTAATTTCTGGGTTATTATGAACTAGGCCTGGCCAGGTGTACCTTTGGGCCTGCAGTAGGCTCCCTATAGTTGTTTTACTTTGTAATTTATTCCATTCATTCTGGGTCTGTGATAATTCTTGTAATAATATTTTGGGGTATTAGTAAAATTGGGAAATGGGCTTTTATCTTATAATTTCTTTGAATGGGTATAGATTCTGCCTATAGGTTCATTACTTAGCTCAAAATGTGTTATTATGCTCAAACATGTTTAACTGTCATGTGTTAGAAATCCTGCCTATATGTATTCTACTGTGATGACCCAAAGGGGTCATTTTAAGAATTTATATCCAATTCTAGGCTTATTAGCCATAAAAAGACTAATTTTAAGTACCTCGATTTGCGTGCGCAGTCTGGGATGAAACCGGAAAGCTTTTATGTTAAAATATGAGAAATAGTAATTTCTAGAGTTAAAATTTGATTATAGTTGACTTTGGTCAACATTTTGAGTAAATGGACTCGGATCTGTGTTTCGACGCTCCCGGGAGTTCCGCAGTAAATTATGGGACTTGGGCGTATGCCCGGAAATGAATTTCGAGGTCCCAAGCCTTATAAATCAATTTTTGAAAAAAATTGTTTTGCTGAAATATTAATGAAATAAAGAAAAGAATTAATGTTTGAAACCATTGGTATCGGGCCCGTATTTTGGTTCCGGAGCCCGGTATAGATTTGTTATAGTATTTAAAGGTTTAGTGTGAAATTTGGGGGGAAACGGAGTTCGGTTGACGTGATTCGGACATTCGGTTGAAAAGTTATGAACTTTAAGTGTTCTTGATGAAAATGATGAGTTTTGAGGTTTAATTCATAGTTTTACATGTTATTTTCATGATTTGATCGCACGAGAAAGTCCGTATAATGCTTTTAGACTTGCGTGCATGTTTGGTTTAGAGTCCCGAGGGCTCGGGTGAGTTTCAAATATGTTTGGGTTGTGTTGCGCTCGTTTTTTCTTATTCTTCGACGTCGTTTCTTCAAGCATAAATGATATCATATTGAACAAATGAGTTCCGGTTTCTTTTTTGAATGAAGTATTAGATCTGTATCGAATCATCGAATTTGGACATCGTATGTGGATTTTATGGTCATTTTATTAAGGTTATCAGATTTTTCAGGTTAATTACGAAATTGCCCCTGACGGCGTATTAAGAATCTGCACTATTTACAAATATTAAAACCTACATATCTCCTTAATTATAAGGTCAAATTACGTGATTCAAAAGCCTAACTTGACTATAATTTCACAAGGAATCCATTGGACACATAAAAATCGAGTTTCAGGATTGTTTGGCACGAGAAACGAGACCGAATAGTTGGCAGAAAAATATATTAAAAACAGGCAGACCTTCTTCTTCACCTTATTTTCGAAGTTTATTGCCCTAGGGACGATTTTCTTTACCAATTATCACCCCCAAGTCGCATGTAATCAATTCTAAACTTTACTCTTTCAATTACCCAATGTTTTTCATCACTTTTAAATCAAAAATCAAGAATTTTCATGGTAAAAATTGAGGGTTTGGGTAGAATAAGGGAATTTTATAAAAATCGAATCTTTACCTCGAATTGAGGTCGGATTTAGAAACTAATAGTATATTTGGGTTCGTGGGTGAATGGGTAAACGTAATTTGGTCTGAACCCCGAGTTTAGACCAAGCGGGCCCGGGGTCGGGTTTTCACTTTTTTTGAGAAAACTTAAGAAAATTATATTTTTCAACAAAGTTAGCTTCTTTAGTCTTAATTAATGATATTGAGTTAATTATGATTAGATTCGAGCAAGTTAGAGCAAAATTCTAAAGGAAAAGCTATAATTGAGCTGTGAGTAGCCTGCGAAATTGAGGTAAGTGTTTGGTCTAACTTTGACTTGAGGGAATAAGAATCCCACTTGTTTTCTATGTGAAATGCATGGGTGTGGTGTATAGGTGAGGTGACGAGTATCTATGCACCGCCCAATTTGCCTGTTAAGCATGATCCATTTTCCGTTCCCAACTTAATTGATTCTTGTCTCAATTGTTTTATGTCCATTATTGTTTGTATGACTACTTGGCCTTGTAATTTTATTGTTAGATATTGTTGTGGTTATTTTGGAAAGAGTGTTGGTTGTTTTAGCTGGATTCCTTGTGGTACAAAATGATTGAGCGATTTGGCATTGTTTTTACGAATTATATATATATATATATATATATATATATATACAC
>ML292871.1:0-57047 GCA_005239495.1 Nicotiana undulata | reverse complement strand
CATATATATATATATATATATGTGTGTGTGTGTGTGTGTGTGTGTGTGTGTTTCTGTTGGTTTCATTTTTGATAATATTGAGGAAGTGATGAGGAATGCAGTTTAACTGTTTTATGATTGTTAATATTTACGTGGTTGTTTGGTTTTAATTGATTGTTGCCAATTGTTGTGGCAAGTGTATTAAAAGTGTTGGCTGTTCTCTTGATTCTATCATAGTACATAAAGATTGAGCTGAGTTGGCAGCATTACGGTATTTTACATATATTCTGGTTGGTTTTATTGTGAAATGATATTGGTTGAAGCTTACGAGCTATATTGTTTTCTGTTTGAAATTTGTTGAAACAATTTTGTGTGATAAGGGTGGATAATTGATTGTGATATTGTGAATAGGTGGGATGGGGTTGCAAGCCGCAACAAGAAAATTATAAGGGAGAATGTGCATGTTTACTGTTTATAAAATAAAGGCTGGAACACTTATTGTTTTATTATTATTATTTCATATTCTGCTTTTACTGTTATTTAAAGTTAAACTTGTTCTGTTTACAACTTTCGAGACATAAATATTGTGAAAGGCTTTGACTTGAAAGGCGGTGATAAGGGGGTTGTGCTAAGGGGGCTGTGATAAGGGTGGTTAATTGATTGTGATACGGGTGAATAAATTGATCGTGATACGGGTGAATAAATTGATATGATATGTCTGGTGGGATCGGGTTGCACGCCGCAACAAGGAGAAATAAGGGAAGATAATTATATTTTTAATGATTTTCAAAGAAAAACCAAGATTTGAAAACTACCATTTTATCTTACTATTTTTCATATTTTGGCACTACTTTTATTTAAAGTTAAAGTTTGAAAACTTGGAAATCATTTGACAGGTTGTTATAGCTGAGGCCTGGAAAAGGCGGCTGAGTTATTTCATTGTTGTTGCAGTACTTTATTATTTGTTTAGATTTCCTTCTTGCTTTATATTTATTGTCTCAGTTCTATTTTTCTTGTTCGTGTAGAATTATTTTATTATGTTATTGTATATATTATTGTCATCGGTTACATGTTGTTAATGCCCTGTCGTAGCCTCGTCACTACTTCGTCGAGATTAGGATCGACACTTACTCAGTACATGGGGTCGGTTGTACTGATACTACACTCGGCACTCTTTTGTGCAGATCCAGGTATCGACCAGCAATAGAGATATTTAGAGCGGCTATTCATTTATTCGGAGACACGAGGTATATCTACCGGCGTTCGCAGATCCCGAGAGTCTTCTCCTATTTTTATAAAAGTGTTTTATTATATTTAGAACAGTTACACTATTTCTTTCAGCCCATTATTTGTAGTATTCTTTAGTAGTTCGTGAATTGTGACACCAGATACTGGGGTAGTTCTAGAGTTACTTATATAATTAGTTCGTGGCTCGGTTTATTTAAGTGTTTATTATTTTATGTTTGGAATTATTCATTGAAAATCAGTAGCTTAAGTTTATTGTATAATTGTTTATTATGTTTAAATGGATAATCAAAGGTAAATAGCTAATCGAACTCTAACATTGGCTTGCCTAGCAAGTGCGGTGTTAGACTTCATCACGATCCCTAAGGTTGGGAATTTGGGTTGTGACATCTACTTTGCTCAAAATGTGTTGCTCTTCAGTTATTATAGAAATTCTGCCTGTAAGTATCCTATCTTGCTCAAATGTGTGTTAGAAATCCTGCCTATAGGTTCTCTATTTGGTTCAAATATGCTCTACTTCCACCTATTAGAAACCATGCCCATAGTGTATTGAATGATTAATATCTCAATGTGCGTATAGGATTTTGTTTACATGCTGCCCAATCTACAAATTATAGAAATCATGCTTATAGGATCTAAAATTAGTTTTAATTACAGAAATTATGCCTATATGATCTAAAATTAGTTTTAATTATAGAAATCATGCCTATTAGATCTAAAATCAGTTCTATTATAGAAATCGTGCCTATAGGATCTAAATAAGTTTTAGTTATCGCCCATCTTGTTTCTTTAAGAGTTTTTCAACACTGTGTTAATTATCATTACTAGACACCATGCCTATAGGACTTGATTAAATAATTATGAACATATTCCTGTGATTAACATTGTTAGTTACTACGCGAATCACCTAGACATCATGCCTATAGTTTTCTGCAACCTTAACTTATTAAAATATGCAACTGTCAATGTTAATCAGCTTTGCGTGCATTTGTTGTCTAAGTGTGGAGGCTAACTTGAGCCCTTATTTTCTTATGCATGAAAGTCCAAGTTGTTTTGTATGTCGCCTAGTTTTTTCTCCTTTTGAAAAACTTAAGTTAAAGTCTAGAACCACCCCGAGATAGAGGTCCAAATGCCTCCTAGACCATAAGCATGGGATGGGTAGTGCACGCATAGGGTACGCTTTAGAATCAAATAGTACGCTTTAGGTAAACAACTTAAAGATAGTAATCGGGTAGCAGGATATGATAGTCTGTGCCCGCTGAATAATACGAGTAACACCCCACTTCGAGAGAGTTACAAAGTATTATTTATGTTTCACGGGGTGATCCTTTTATCTAAAAAACTTAGGACCTGCCCACCTTTGTTTAAAAGTCAGTCATTTTATTTGCCAATTTTTTGCCTCTTCCCCTTGTTTAGACTGATTCATATAATTCGAGTTCGACCGGGACCCACCGTTGTGGACCTCAAGGAGTGCTAACACCTTCTCTTCAAGGTAATTTGATCCCTTACCCGATCTTCAGTGACGCAACTGGTTAAACCAGAGTTATCTGCAAATAGGTGCCCTAACGCACCTTAAATCTGTTAGGTGGCGACTCTCTCTTTTAACACCCTTCCTTAAAAGAGTTGTCACGTGTCGAAACCCGATTTCGCGATAAAAAAGGGCGTGGCACTTGGGACGGCACACTCGAGCTATTTAAGTTCAAATTATAAGACCTCAAAGAGGCACCTTCAATATATAGTCCAAGTACATCACACTCTGAACAAGTTCGAAATGTTATCGGGAAATAAGTCCAAAAGACATACCCGAAGGCTACGACTATATTAAAAACTACGGTCACATTAAGGCTACGACCAAAATAATGCAGCTCGGAGACATCCGGATCCCACTATAAACAAAAGGCCTTCAAATACTTTGAAAACCAGTTAAATTAGGCTACCCTCAGCAAAGCAAATAAAAAAGGGGCTTCGATAAAATCAGCCCTCGAATAATTTAAAGGCTTTGATAATATCAGCCTTTGAACCTCAAGGGGTATCATATTATCTTAGCAAAAACATGTTAAGACACAAAAAGAGAAACAGGGTTCCGATCATCGGATCCTCGAAAAACCCAATGGATAAAAAGCATATGCTAAGTCATTTTCACTAAGTCTTTTAGCCGAATAGGGAAAAATAATAGCCATTTTTAAAGGCCGAATTAGCCCAACTTAAAGAGCCTAAGGGCCAATATAAAAGCCTAAGGGCCAATACAATTAAAGTTCAAAACCTCACTCGATACGAACCTAAGGGTTTAGCTATTCCGAGCTCAAATAAATGACAACTACAGCTCGAAGATTCACCTAAAGGGTATATAGCGGTGAGATCGAAAAACTTAACAATATTTGATAAAAACCTAAGGGTTTACTTTATCCTAAAACTCAAGATTTATTCGAACTTGGGTATTAAAGATAACTCATTTATCGGTTCGATCAAGACAACCCCGGAATAAGGTATCGAATAAATTTCGAACTCGGGGACTTGCCCTCGTGTAACCCAAAAACTTAAGGGTTCACAAGCTTAAGGGTCTATTTCAATTACGAGTTGAACTACAGTAATAAAAAAAATTCGACGTTTTCAATAAAGACAAAGAAACATACGAAGGCATGAAAGGAAAATTTATGAAGGAATCAAAGAGAAACTTTATATTATATATCAAATATACTGTACAAAAGGCCAGTCAAAGCCTTACAAAAGAGAAAAGAAAAGAAGTTATAGTCTAACTACGATCGGGGCTAGTCCCCTCGAGGCCGACTTCCTCCCGAGAAGCTTCTCCAGGAGCATATTCTTCAGCGGCCTCATCTCCATCTTCTCCACTTCTAGACCCTCCTCAACTTCCCTCTGCGTCATCATCATCATCATCAAAAGAGGCGAGCTGCCTGGATTTCGTCTCGAGCTCTTTGGCCCAAGCAATTTCCTCGGAGAGGTCAAAACTTCAAGCATGAATTTCCTCGAGGGTTTCCCTCCGGGATTAGCACTTTGCCAAATCACTGCGCTACTGCTCCCAGCCGGAAGCCTCCCTTAGCTGGGTTTGGACAGCTTCAACATCGACCCAGTACATGGTTATGGACTTGTCCGCCATGACCTTGGTCTTCTCGATCTCCGCCTTGGCCTCAGCAACCCCAGTTTCGAGTTCTTCAACCCTCTTGGCCTGAGCCGGAACTTTTTCTCTAAGGCTTTGGAGTTGGACCTCAGCTGAAGATAGTTTGGCCAAAGTTGCCTCCTTTTCCGCAGCAAGGCGGTCCATTCTACATTTCCACTGATCACAGTCGGACTTGACCTGATTGACCTCTGCCCGGAGCAGCTCGATCTTCTCCACCTTCTGATGCAGCTGAGATATCGAAGTATTAACTTCCACGGTCAAGTTAATTCCACACTTTATCAGAAGGGTGGTCACCTGCTTGACTAACTCGACCTCCTCTTCATGAGCCTTGACTAGGTCCTCTTGAAGATCCTTTATGACCTCGTCCTTTTGTCCACAAAGTATCTTCACGGCATTCCTCTCTTCCAAGACCCTTTGGAGTTCGGCTTCACACTGACTAAGGTAAGCTCGGAATTTGGCAGAGGCTTATACAAAAAAGAAAACTCGAGTTAGACTTATCGAGAAAAAGTCGAAGAAGAATAACTAAAAAGCCACTACATTTACCTTGGAGAAAAGACGTTGAGCTTCCTCTATAAGGATCGAGGCGTTAGTAATATCAGAGGCTCATCGACCCCCACGAAGCAATCCCGGAAAGGATCACCAGTGTTAGAGCCTCCGCCGACTTCGGGGGTCTTCAGCCTTTGGGCCTCCCTTATTGCTTCTTCAGAAAAGATCGATATTGAAGGCAGTTGACCTATTGTCATGGCCCCAAGCGAATCGCTCGGGGCACTCTGCTCGATCTTCTGAGTTTCAGAACCAGCCCGCCCGTTGTAGAAGTTGATGATCGAGAAATCACCTCGACCTCAGGAGACTTGGGGGTCACCCTCGAATTCTTCATCGAAGCCTCCTCGATGCGAGGCTCGATTATAGAGGGTGGCAGCTCGGAATGTGAGGCGACCTCGGCGGCCTTCCGAATGCGAACTGTCAATGCCGAGGTGTCTTATTCTTCTTCCTCGTCCTGGTCTCTCAACTTTTGGACCGTATCCGCTGAGAGACCGGCCGTTTTTCTCCTCACCCTTCGAGGGTTGGGTTTGGAAACCTCAGATTGTGAGAGATTCTTTCTCTTCTTGTCCTTTACCGGCTGAGCCGGGGACTTGGCTTCGCCTCTTTCACTCGGAGGCCTCAGAATGGCATCTTTGGTCAGACCTACATGAGGAAAGATTAGTAATGAAGAAAGCAAACTATTACTTCGGAATGCATAAATAGAGACCCTTACCATGGTTCTTGGCCTCCCACCTACCCTTGGCCAAATCCCTCCACGCTCGTCCAGCACGAGTCGAAGTAAAGGCGAGCTTTTGGATCCAGTGTTCGAAATCGGGCACCACCTCAGGCATCCAAGGAACAACTGCGTAATTAAAGAGAAATGTTAGGCAAAATCAAAAGAAGCACAAATATCAAAGAATAAAAATTCACTTATGCTTTGAATTCCACTCCTCAGGGAACAACATCTTTTCTTTCGGTATTATGTCAGAGATTCTCACCCGTATGAATCGGCTCATCCAGCCTCGATCTTTATCCTGTCGATGCTCGAGAATAGAGTCTTTGTTGCTTGACAGTGAAGCTTAATTAGCCCTCGATAGAGTTGAGGCATGTACAACCGAATGAGATGGTTCAGAGTGAACTCCAACCCCCTACTTCGTTGGAGAAGAAGCGCAACATGATCACTATGCGCCAAAGTGAAGGATGGAGCTGACCGAGGGTGACTTCGTACCTCTTGCAAAAGTCAAAAATCACTGGGTCAACGGGACCCAGTGTGAAGGGATAAGTGTAAAAACTTAAGAACCCCTTCACGTGCGTGATGATACTCCTCTCAGAGGAAGGAATGCTCACCATTACCCCCCGAACCCCATTTGCAGTTCGCCTTCATGGCCTCGACATGGCCCTCAGTAATTGAACACATGTACATCGACATGTGTTCACACCGTCCCGGCACCGATGAGGGGTTCTCGAATTTAAAATCGGATTTGAGAACGCATGGACCAGGAACGTATTCATGAGGGGCCGATTCTACCGACGTCTTATCGCCGGTTGGACGGGAAGAAGAAGATGAAGCTTTCTCTTTTTGCGGCACAGTATTGGAAGTCTTCGCCATTTGTATATTTGTAGAAAGTGGAAGAAAGGTATGAACTTAGTGGCTCTGGTTGAAGCGACGGTGGCGTAATTGGCAGCGATGAGAGAAATATGAGAAGAATTGGGTAGTTAAGAGTTTCTAATCAAAGCAAGGCAAAGTTTGAATCAATGAAAGAGGTGGTATTTATAGGCTTGAGACAACGGTTCGGTATCACTAGTGGCCGACCGACGACTGACATGCATTGATGGTTTTTGGGTACCGAATCGACGGGACGTTTCGGTCACATTCATCGCTTATGTCATGGAGACGACATCACGATCGAGGTACAGGGGAATCGAGGCTCAAATTGTTTCTTATCATTTAATTCTAAGAAACGCATGGACTATTTGTATGCGGTTAAAATCAACCATGTCCGATTTTATGGGCTCGAGGGTCTGCCTCGGGATTAAGTCCATATCGAAGCAAGCTCAAGCTCGAGGAATACATGGATCGAAGGATCGAGACCAGACAAGATCGACATCGAGTAACGGAATAGCGAGATATCCGCAATCAACCACAGATCTTGGCGGGAATCTCGGGATGGGCAGAACCATTAACGGTTATTGATATCAATCATGTATTTTGTTTCCGAAATGAGAGTTATACCTTATTTAGGATTCCCCTACTATATAAAGGGGAACCCTGTTCATTTGTAACCACATATGAATCACATACGCAATTACTGAAAAACAATAAACACTCTGCTCTTTTACTTGCTTACAATCTCCTACTTATTGTTCTTATTCTTGTTGTTCTTATTGTTCTTGATTTGATTTCGAGCCTATCACAAACCGAGGTCGATAACTTGCAAACGGGGCACTGGTTTGATTCATTTTAATCGTGTTATTCATTTACTCATTTAGCTATTTATCAATTAGCAATGAATCATATCACGTATCCTTATAATCACATTACAAGTTTAATTGTTACTCGTATTTCGAGGTAAACACTATTGTAAGTTACCTGGTTGTATACAATCAGGTCATATACATTTTCAAGAGCAAAAGTAAAGTTCTAATCATAATTCAATGCTTTGAGTTATTAGTTAAAAATTCTTCCCATATTACTCTTTCATTCGCTCCAAAACCTTTGCATTAACATAGTAGTGTGCATTTAATTCATCGTATAAGATTAATATTGCTCTATCATGAAATAACTGGATTCATTTCTTTCTTCAATTTCTTTATGAGTTCAGTTCTGTTCTTCAAATGCACCAGTCTCAATAAGTGCATAGCTAGTGCAAAACTGCAATATGAATACGTAAATCAATGCGTACTCAGTAAGTATCTAATTTAATTCCGAAGTAGTGGAGAGAGATCGATATCGACGCTTACTAGTGGTCCAATAAATCAAGTATAATATTTTAGTACGAACATGGCAATTAAAACAGTGAAATCAAATATGTGTACATAACACGAAAAAATAATACGAAGTCCTCAATAGGATATTACTTTAAATGGAATACATAATGGTCAACGCCAGATAAAATGTCACATTTCAAGTCAGAAAAACTCATGAGTACACGGACTTCTTATCAATATTACACACGATTCTGCCGAGGCGAGCGACTCCAATGCACGACTTCCTACCGTAGCATATGTTAGTACTTAACTTAAGCACCGTTTAATTTCAAATATAGAAACAGCTTGTGGTACAAAATGTCTCTTTGAATTCCTCTGTTGTCATTAACAAAAAGTAGGTAGCGCATATTAGTCGTTCTTCTTCCTCTTCATTTTACTTTTCGGTTTTAAGTGCTATACATTGATGGGGTCGGTAAAAACAGGGTCATTTTAAAGGTAATTCTATTTATTTAATAAAAAATTATTATAATAACATGTTATAATATGTCAAATCGTATGTTGGTATAAAAATTTATTACATTATTAGTTCATAGTCATACAATTCTAAGTTCTTTATTTTTCCTTTGGCACCTACAAACACTGTATGGATATTGTTTTTATTTTATTTTTATAATTATGTAACTAATAATCCAATATCAGCTGAAAGATAAAAATTGGAAGACCTTCTTCTTAGCTTGCCTATTACTTTGAGTTCATCTTTCCTTGAGGTAAGAGTTGTTTTATTTGACTATCTTCTAGACACATCGATCAACAACTCAACAAGCTATAGTATTTTCCATACTTGGATTAGGTCTTCTGTGATTTTTGTCTAAGAAGGAATGAATTAGCAAGTTTTGTAAACTTTTGGGGTTCCTTTAAGGCTTTAAATCATAAATATTTTTTCAATTACAATTTATGTGAATCTATTTTTTTTTTGTCCGTTCCAAAAAGAACGAGCTCTTTCTAAATATGGAAACAATTTAGCTTAAACTTCTAATTTTATCCTTAACGAGAAGCTTTTATAATCACACAAATACTCTGGATTCTTTCTGACTTGTTTAGGACCACATATTTCAAAAATCTTCATTTTTTCTTAAATTCCGTGTCCTGTCAAATATGTTCACATAAATTAAAACGTATGGAGCAGTTGTTTTGAAAGTTCTGCCTTAAATTGTCTGAGATAAGATTCGCAGTGCCTTTGCTGATGTCTTTCGTATGCATTTATGCCTGTTAGGAAAAGGAATGGACAGCCTTTGAAGTAGTAATTGTATAATGTACAAGTTTGTAAATTTTAATTCAAAGCAGTAAACTAGTTCATGTGCAATCTTGCTCCAAAAGTTTACTTTTTATTAACGGTATAAATGGGTATTGTATTATCCATTTCTTGTGTGTATGTTCAAATGGAGTACCTTGATCTGTGTATCAAATTGATTTCTTCTATGTTTACAAATACAAGACGACAACACTACTGACGTTATATTTGACACAAATTTCACGACTAGCTGTCACGATCCAAATCTCATAATAGTCCGTGATGGCGTCCAATGATCCTGTTAGACAAATCAGGAATTTCATTAAATAAATAGAATAAAATATAGAACTCATGGAAACATATGTTCTTCTTTACTGAATTATCGAGTATGAATAAATCATAAAATAAAATAGTAATTTCGGGTACAACTGTGAGCACATCCACGAGAAACTTCAAAATCCGGTGTCACGAGTGCATGAGCATCTACTAGGAAGTACAATACTACTACAATATCTATCAGAAATATAAAATAGACAAGAGTGTGCAGATCGTAACAAGGAATAGAGCTTACCACAAAGTTTCCTCAGAAGTTGCGCGTATGCGCCAAGATGACCAGCAAATGCACCTATCTCGGTACATGGACAATCAGTACAAAAGTGTAGTATGAGTACGTAAATCAATGCGTACCTAGTAAGTATCTAACCTAACCATAAAGAAGTAGTGACGAGAGGTCGACATCGACACTTACTAGTGGTCCAATAAATCAAGTATAATAAAAGTAGACAGGTACGAAGCGTGGCAATTAAAACAATAAGATCAAACATATGTACATAATACGAAGAAAAAATGCAAAAGTCCTCAATAATTGGATACTACCTCGAACAGAATAAATTATGGTCAACAACAGATAAAATGTCATTTCTCAAGTCAGGAAAACTCATGAGCACACTAACTTCTTATCAATATTACGCACAATTCCGCTGAGGCGAGCGACTCAAACCCATAAGAGTAATGACACAATTTTTTGTCGGCGTACAACCCAATCCCATAATAATAGTGTACATTGCCGAGGTCGTTAGGCCCCCACCATGGATACATCTCAAATATACCGACGAGGCGAACGGTCTGATACCATAATGGTAATGTTGAGGTGTTCAGCTCGATCTCATAGGAATAGTAAAACTTGACGGGTCACTGGCCCTACTCACAAATATATGTGTGAGTTATGAAATTCAAGAAGCTTTTGGACAAATACGTACGATGCGTGATAAATCCGCAAAAGAAAGTATAAGTTTGATACGAATCTAAAATGCGAAAGAGAAGAAATTCAAGATAAAAGATACAATTTGAGAATACACCCAACAATAATTGAAAAATAATTGATAAAGATCAATTACACAACAATTACATAACAAAGTGAACCTAAACTATAGGAATACCTTCAAGTGAAAGTGTGATTCCACCGGAAGAACACACCTTGAATAAAGTTGTCATCAACAGTGGCAATCCACCATTACACCTCTCAAATGAGGACTCATCATTCATCAAAATTTGTACTAAAATGAAAGCCTTAAGGGCTATTTATACAATATTTGGTACTTGACTACAAATGACCCAAATACTCCTAAACTAATTCTAAGAAATTAAGTGTACTCACTTATTACAAGTATAAACCCAAATTACATGTAGTCTTCAATTGATGGCAAATTACACACATAGCTTGCAATTTCGAAAGTAGCCATCAATTGACATTGTCACACCTCCTTTTTCACCCGGTAAGGGTAATTAGGGAGTTTTTCCACTTTAAGTGACATTATTTGATTTTTGGGATTTTATTTTATTCAGAGTCGTCACTCAGATTTTTACGGTGTTTCGGGACACCATTTATTTATTAGAAATCCCAAATCGAGAAATTTTGACTCTGTTTAAATTGTCTGCGAACCAGAAATCCGGGTAAGGAATTTTGTTAACCCGGAAAAAGGCGTTAGGCATTCCCATGTTCCATGGTTCTAGCACGGTCGCTTAATGATCAAACTTGGCCTAAATTGTTTAATTAATACATTTTGTACCTATGTGCATTTTTATCTTTTACCGCTTTTAATTATTTGATTTATCTAAAGGATTACCTTAATGTGAGTTACGCGTACGTTTACTCGTTTAGTTTCGATGCGCCAAAATCATGTCACGCATATGTGTACACAATTCACGACCTTTGATTTATTTAAGAAAAAGTTGGGTCAAAATCGCGTGAACGCGCGTACCTTGAATTTATTTGGAAATCGGCGCCTAAATCATGTCACGCGTACATGTACATAATTTATCACGCTTAATTATTGTAAGAATACTTCATATCAATTCAGGCCCAAAATACTTCAATCAACTCCTATAATTTATTAAACACCTAGAGCAATTCAAGACCAATCCCTACGACCCATTTATCTCTTTAATGAATTAGATAAAATCCTATTTCTAATTTCAAGGCTAATCTGATGCTCAACTAGATTAAACAAGATAACCTCTTCTTTTACTCCTCCGTTAACAAGGTTTCCAGTAGAAAAATCAAACATAAAGGAAACAATAATAAAATAGAAAATCAACTCTAATTCATTCAAGACATAGAACATCAAATACAGATATAAACCAAACAAAGAATCAAACCTTCATTTATTTCAAAATCAAGATTGAGATAGAACATAAGAATGGACCTTGAGCTTTGACACAAAAGCTCATTAACTGAATATGACATTGACCGGATCCGAAACCACGAGCGGAACTTCGAACAAGACCTTACCCAGACAAACTCAAAAACTCGCCAGAAAAGTTAAAACTAAAAACAAAGTCGGATCTGAAATTCAAGCGAGAATCAGTAAATCGACACACGCCGTTGTTTCTTTTCTCTGGCTCTGTTTTTGTTTTGTGTTGTCTTTCTTCTTTTGAGCTCTTTTTAATTCTCAAATCAAGCTTTTTGTTCCATATTTTTATAAACCAAAACCAGTGAGATTTTCAGAAAAAGGGAGTACTTGTTTTTGGTCGTTCAACAGAGAAGACGAAGAGGACGAGGATGAAGGTGGCGACGGCTGACTACTCGCCGGATTCGACCAAGATATTGGTGGTTTTCGAGGGAGAGAGAGGTGGAGTGGCTGAGGGTGGAGGAAGGATAGGCGACTAAGACTTTAGAGAAGAAGAGGCAAGCGCGACAGGCTGGTAGCTGGCGGTGGCGGGATGGCGATGGGTGGTCAGGCGAGTCGACGACGACTGGTGGCTTGGAGGGAGAAAATGGATGTTTTTGTGTGTGTAGAAGAAGGTTGGTTCTTTGTCCGACCACTTGGCCGGTGGTGCAGTGAGGGAGATGGAGAAAGCTCTGTGGAGGTGTGGAAGGATAGAGTCGGCAGCCGCTTTCTTGAGGGTTAGAGGTCCGGCAGCGGCTACATCTTGTCTACGGCAGTGTGTGGCGGCTGGAGAGTGGAACAAGGGGCTATGGTTTTTTTTTTGTAGTCTCTATGATGAAGGGTGTCAAAGTGGGTCTTCAATGAAGGAGGGAGGAGAAGAGGCGCCTGGTTCGGTTATGTGTGTGAGAGGGTCCGTTGTTTTTCTTTTTTAAGGAGATTTCCAAAATTAGGTCTTTTCCAAAAATAGCAAGGTCTTTATAAGATTAGGGTGTTTAGGGTTTTTTTATGTGAAGAGTGAGTATTGGGCTTGTGATTTTGGGCCATGAAATTGGGTCATTTTAAACATGAGACAAATTTATTCTTTAAAAAAAATAGCCACTTTACTACTAAGTAAATTTGTTTTTACCAAAATGACCTAATTAACATTTTAACTAATTAAGTAAACTAATTGATTAAAGCTAATGTATATTGTTTGGTAATTTTCATGCATTAATCTAACAATTAAAGAATAATTAATTCCTAAAAATACAAATTAGACCTAAGATGGCATAAAATAAAAATGTGACAATTTTTAATGATTTTTCTATCATTTTAAAGTATTAAACATACATGACATGCAACTAAATAAAGAAAAGTTCCTAAAATCCATTAAAAATCACTTTTTGATTATTTTTTAGGAGTAATTTCCATGCGGGGCAAAAATTGGTTGTTCACAACTGCCCCTCTTTGCTCGAGAACATGTAGAGTTTTCGGGCAAAGATAAAGTGAGCAACCACGAGCAATGTTTCCCTGTTTGGTACTCCATTTGGAAGCATTTTGAAAAAGTTTTGACCGAACCTTGCTTTGCCTACATATCCTTGGCTATAAAGGAATCAAGTCAGTGTAGTTCTGAAAGTTTTGGAATGATTAGTTCGAGAGTCGAGCGAGGTCCCGTCCGGGGCTCCAATTCATGGTCCTACTATTACATCAAAATCCAAATGAAAAAGACTAACTAAGCCTATCAGCTACGAGTTACAAGATTCCTATCTACAGGTCTTCTGAAGCTTGATGTTGAGTCTTGGATGCTTCTTTATACAGACTCCGATCTGAATCTTGATGCTTGTTCGTTATAGGTGTTGGTTAAATCTTCTTCAGCTTTTTGGATCAAGGCCATACAGAACGGATGACTTCAATCTCGTCCTGAATAGTCCACGTCTTTCCTGCTTCTGCACTTTGGGGTTCAACTTTTTTCTTTTTCTTCTTTTCTTTTATTCTGAATTGAGACGTCTTCTTTTGATCGTCTTGCATCCATTGTCCTAAAAATGCAATATGCACAAAATCAAAAGCAAACAAACGAAATTTT
This sequence comes from Nicotiana undulata, assembly GCA_005239495.1. NCBI lineage: Eukaryota > Viridiplantae > Streptophyta > Magnoliopsida > Solanales > Solanaceae > Nicotiana > Nicotiana undulata. Next base: position 43,215 of record ML292871.1, on the reverse strand, counting down.
CTGCCTCAATTTTCACTAGAAAACTTTTGTGAGTTATTGTAAGGAAATCTATACTACTTTATTATCAAAAGTGGTGAAAAGCCGGGAACAGGTCACCCGGAGTTATTGTAGACTAGGGAATGGATGCCCTATGCCCAAAGGTAAAATCAACTAGGGTTGGAGACCCTATGTTGGAAAAGATCGACAGGCTATGCTGTCATCGAGAAAATATCACCAGGATATGCTGGTGTATGGGGAGGATCAACGGGTTATGCCGTTGTCAAGAAAGAGAACACCAGGTTACCGGTGTCTAGAAAGGTCAGCAGGTTATGCTGTTGCCGGAAAAAAGGATATCATTGGGTTATGCCAGTGTTAGGAAAAGATCACCAGGTTATGCTGGTGTCTGGGAAGGTCAAGAGGTTATGTTGTTGCATGGGGAAAAATATCACTGGGTTATGCCAATGTCAGGAAGTGATCAACGGGTTATGCTGTTGTCGGGAAAAGATCACCAGGTTATTCCGGTGTCTGGGAAGGTCAACAGGTTATGCTGTTGCCTGGGGAAAAGAGATCACTAGGTTATGCCAATGTTAGGAAGTGATCAACAAGTTATGCCGTTGTCAAGAAACTATCACCAGGTTATGCTGATGTCTGAAAAGGTCAACAGGTTATGCCGTTGCCTGAAAAAGAGATCACTAGGTTATTTCAGTGTCTGGAAATGCTCAACAGGTTATGATGTTGTCAGGGAAAAAAGATCACCAGGTTATGCTAGTGTCTGGAAAGGTCAACAGGTTATGTTGTTGCTTGGGGAAAAGAGACCACCAGGTTATGGCGGTGTCTGGAGAAGATCAACAGGTTATACTGTTGTCAGGAAAAGATTACCAGGTTATGTTGGTGTCCGGAAAGGTCAACAGTTTATGCTGTTGCCGGGAAAAAAGAGATCACTGGGTTATGCCAGTGTCAGAAAATGATCAACAGGTTATGCTGTTGTCAGGAAAAGATTACCAGGTTATGTTGGTGTCCGGAAAGGTCAACAGTTTATGCTGTTGCCGGGAAAAAAGAGATCACTGGGTTATGCCAGTGTCAGAAAATGATCAACAGGTTATGCTGTTGTCAGGAAAAGATCACCAAGTTATGCCGGTGTCTGAAAAGGTCAATAGGTTATGCTGTTTCCTGGGGAAAAGGAGATCAATGGCTTATGCCAGTATCAGGAGATGATCAACATGTTATGTTGTTGTTAGAAAGATCACCAGGTTATGGCAGTGTCTGCTAGGGAGTGGGACCCTATGTTGGAAGAATCATCAGGTTATGCCGGCATTAACTAGGTAGTGAGACCCTATGTTGGCATCAACTGAGGACTGGGATATCCTAGGTTGGCATCGAGTTATGTCGGCATCAGGTTATGCTGGCATCAACTTGCGAATGGAGACCCTATTTTGGCATCAACTAAGGAATGGAATATCCTATGTTGGTATCGAGTTATGTCGGCATCCGGTTATGCTGGCATCAACTAGGGGATGAAGACCCTATGTTGGCATCGAGTTATGTCGGCATCAACTAAGGAATGGAATATCCTATGTTGGCATCAACTAAGGAATGAAATATCCTATGTTGGAAAATAAAATCAACTAGGGATTGTATACCCTATGTTGGAAAAATCATCAACTAGGGAGCGTATACCCTATATTTGAATAAACTAGGGAGTGTATACCTATGTTGGAAAAATAAAATCAACTAGGGATTGTATACCCTATGTTGGAAAAATCATCAACTAGGGAGCGTATACCCTATATTTGAATCAACTAGGGAGTGTATACCTATGTTGGAAAAATAAAATCAACTAGGGATTGTATACCATATGTTGGAAAAGAAATCATCAACTAGGGGTTGTATACCTTATGTTAGAAAAGATATCATCAACTACAGGTTGTACACCCTATGTCGGCATCAACTAGGGAGTGTATACCCTACGTTGGAAAAGAAATCATCAACTAGGGGTTGTATACCCTATGTTGGAAAAGAAATCATCAACTAGGGGTTGTTTACCCTATGTTGGAAAAGAAATCATCAACTAGGGGTTGTATACCCTATGTTGGAAAAGAAATCATCAACTAGGGGTTGTATACCCTATGTCGGCATCAACTAGGGAGTGTATACCCTACGTTGGAAAAATCATCAACTAGGGATTGTACACCCTATGTTGGAAAAGAAACCATCAACTAGGGATTGTATACCCTATGTCGGCATCAACTAGGGAGTGTATACCCTACGTTGGAAAAATCATCAACTAGGGATTGTATACCCTATGTTGGAAAAGAAATCGTCAACTAGGGGTTGTATACCCTATGTCGGCATCAACTAGGGAGTGTATACCCTACGTTGGAAAAATCATCAACTAGGGATTGTATACCCTATGTCGGCATCAACTAGGGAGTGTATACCCTGCGTTGGAAAAATTATCAACTAGGGATTGTATACCCTATGTTGGAAAAGAAATTATCAACTAGAGATTGTATACCCTATGTCGACATCAAATAGGAGTGTATACCCTACGTTGGAAAAATCATCAACTAGGGATTGTATACCCTATGTCGGCATCAACTAGGGAGTGTATACCCTACGTTGAAAAAATCATCAACTAGGGATTGTATACCCTATGTTGGAAAATGTGTAGTTAGGGATTGGAGGCCCTATACTACTTTAGGTTTGAATCATTTTCAACTTCGGTTCTTCTTTTTTCTTTCCTTTTTCTCTTTTTCCTTTCTTTTTTTTTTATTTATTTTTTTTATTTTTATGCATGCGGGAAAAGTTTTTGGAGGAAACTTCCCTTTATTTGGAGCCAATACTGCAGAGCTCATTCTAGCTCTTGCGCAATTCCTTTTGGTTTCACCTGCTCTTTGCATGGTTGCTTTTGAGTTGCACCCGTTTCAGATTTCAAACAAAGAACAATTTGTTAGTTTGAAACGGTGGTTGGTTTTGCCGCCTTGATTTTCAACTACTTGATCTCAGTTCGTTTGACGAAGATCTCAACCACTTGCTTGTTGGGGATTGGGTTTCATCTCTAATCCCGAGGACCTTGGCTTTCCAGATTTTACCATGGCAATCGGTCACGTGAGACCCAACATTTTTGTTTTGCCTTTGTAGGCCTTTCACTTGCTTTTCTTTTGGATTTCCAGAGTATCAGGGGGAGTTTTGGCCCCTCAAATTCTGCTGCAACGATTAGCCGCGAGACTTAACCTTTCCAACTTTATTTTGCCTTTATTGGCCTTTCAATTTCTGACTTTTCTTCCAACTTTAACTTTAGGGCATTTGGAATATTTCGGCTTTTCAAACCTTGCCGAGATGGTTAGCCACGTGGGACTCAACCTTTCACTTCATTCGCCTTTATAGGCACTTCAATTTGATTTTCTCCTTTCAAGGGTTTTTGAGTTTGAAGCATCGGCCGCTATGGCCAGTCGAGATCGACCCGATGCCCCTGACGAGGCTGGGTGCCTTTTGCATATTGGCCCGTGTCAAATGAGAGCCCTATAAATCAGTCTTGCCATCCTTTCTTTGCCTTAGTTTCGGAATAGAGTTAGACCGAAAGGGATTCAAAGAAAATTAAATGACAGAATGGACAATGAATTAAAACAAGAGGTGTCCATTTTGGGGAAAGGAAAGAAGGACTTATCTGGAGTGCACGCGGACTTCAATGAACATGACATGCCTTTTGGATTGGATGCCTGATCCGTGTAAACCGTCCGACTCTTAGAAATTCATCACAACTATTACCTCGAGATTGAGAAACCTTGCCCCGGACCGTGTCCGTGTCCGTGACCAATTATCCTTTTTGATCAATGGTGCCCTTTGCGGGTTTTCACCAATTGACCTCTCTCATTTCTTTTCTCACTATCGCCTTGCAGTGCTCTTTGCGATTTTTCACTAACAAGACTCTCTCATTTTTAATTCTCTACTTACCGTCGCCTCAAGGTGCCCGTGTGGGTTTTCACCAATAAGACTCTCTCATTTTAAATTTCTCTCATTTGTTTGCATCAGACCCAAGTAACTGTATCCTCCAATTTTGGACATCTTAACTGATTGATCGGAAGGACTTGAACAGGATTTGGGGAAGAATGTGAATTGAATTACAACTTTGGAACCTTCCAGGCGAAATCATCGCCGAACTTATAACTTCTGCCCCAATTTCACTTTTGGGGGAATTTGGATTTTTATTTTGGTGTGACTGAACCCCAGGGAGAGGCTGCCTACGTATCCTTTCGGAATCAAGTCGAACATAGTTCAGGGAACTTTTGTTTTTGTTTTTGATTTTTGTCATGTTTTTCCTCTGTTTTGTTTTATTTTCTCTTTTCTTTTTTTTTCTTTTTTTTTTCATTTCATCATTTTTTTTCTTTTTTCTTTTTCCTCTTTCTTTTTCATTTTTGTTTTTTGTTTTTCATTTTTCAACATTTTTTTTTCTATTTTCTAATAACACTTTCGGGTTCCAAAGAGGGTAATCAGAGAAGAGTAACCAGCTCAAAGGGTTTTCAAAAGGGTTAATGGTGTTTGGGTAGCGAGAATGAAAGCCTTCGTCATCCCAACCGGAGAACATTTGAAAATATATGGAGGATCAAACATAGTACCTTTTGACTGCTCCTGCGTTGACAGTTGTTTTAGGGACATTTTCTTCGATCCCCAAGTACAACGCACTCTTTTGGCAGTACTTTGGTTGCAATGCATGGACTTTTCCAATCTTAACCAATTTTTCTTTGGCTGTTCCGATTAATTGTTTTATTTCCTTAAGCTAAATTCATTTGCATTCTAATTCTTGATTCATTATTTCTAAGTCTGACAGCGTTTAGGATCTTTTGACTGCACCTGCGTTGACAGTTGTTTCAGGACATGTTCTTTGATATATCCCAAGTATAAACACACTCTTTTGGCAGTACTCTTGTAGTAATGTATGGACCTTTTCCGATCTGGACCAATTTTCCTTTGGTTATCCCGATTGTTTTATTTCGTTGATCTAACTTCATTTGCATTCTGACCCTTGATTCATTATTTCGGAGTCTGACAGCGTTTTAAGATCCGGGCATGAAGTCCGCAGGCATGTCATGTTATTGAAATCTGCATTTAAACAGAACTGTAAGTAGAATAAGAAAAGAGACAAGATTAAGAAAAGAGTCATTCTTGGAAAATGAAATATTAATTCCATTTGATTTTAGATTTTTTATCTCTCTTTTTTTTCGAAATTAAAAGATAGAATGGTTTACATCGGAAAGTAAGACAATAAAGTAAAACATCCGGATCACATCCTGAGATAATCTGGACGCAAAAATGATAGCAAGACTGGTTACCGAGACTCCCACATGGTTGTGGGGAACTTTCAGGCTTGGCGACCGTTTTTCGACTTTTCTTCTATCTCGGTAATGGATGTAATGGCCTTCAGTGCTGGATCAAACTCTTCATCTTCACAAATCATTCTGACTACCGTCCCAGTGTAAGCAGGCAGGGAATTGTTCATCATATTAGGGTCATCTTCATCCCTAAGCACTATTGCCTGGACCTCGATGAGATCTTCCACTACTCTTTTAAGAGTCCAACAATCTTCAGTGTCATGCCCCACTGCTCCTGAGTGGTTATTCACATCTAGCATCAACTCGGTGCGAGGGGGACTCAGGGTTCGGCCGGTTTGGGGCCACTGGCTGCAACAGACCTATCATGACCAACTTTTGGAGCAAGCTAGAGTATGATTCACCAATAGGGGTGAACTGATTCTTTTTGAAAGGCTCTCTTGGGCGAGGATTGTATTGGGAAACATTTGATTGGGGACTATATGGAGCTTGGTAAGGATGGATATTTCTGGGAAGTGGAGCTCGGTTTTGGATATAATGTTGTGGCTGGGGATGCGACTGAGCGTTCATTACTGCATAGAGGAGGGGGACACATCATAGGCTGATTCCTGATGAGGATAATAGTGTTGTGAAGCTCTGGAAAATGGGCCTGGATATTCCCGAGGTCGTCGAGAATTCCTAGGGCCTGAAGCCATCATGGCTCCCTCTTCTCTCCCGTTTCTGTTCATCAAACCCTCCAAACCATTCTGAACGGCCTGTGATGTGGCCTTAAAAGCAAATTGACTCAAGATTTGGCCCGTTTTCAAACCATTTTTGACCATCTCCCCAATTTTGATAGCTTCAGCGAATGGTCTACCCATAGCAGACATCATGTTCTGGAAGTAGTCCGCCTCTTGGTCCTATAGGAAGATTGTAACCATTTCTGCTTCGTCCATTGGAGGCTTTACCCGGACAGCTTGCTCGCACCATTTGACAGCATATTCGCGGAAGCTTTCCGCAGTTTTGTTTTTCAAATTGGACAAAGAGTTCCTGTCAGGTGCGATGTCCACATTATACTGGAACTGGCGGACAAAGTCTCGGGCCAAATCGTCCCACACATGTCAATGGGTAATTTCTTGATCGGTATACCATTCAGAAGCGATCGCGGTGAGGCTTTCTCCAAAGTAGGTCATTAGCAACTCTTCCTTTCCACCAACATCTCTCAGCTGGTTACAATATCGTTTCAAGTGAGCAATCAGGTCTCCGTGCCGGTCATATTTTTCAAACTTTGGCGTCTTGAAGCCAAATGGCAGGTGAACATGCATAAATCGGAGTAGGAGAGACTCTTCTGACCACTCAAACCCTTCTTTAAGCTTTGCTCTAGGCTTCTCATCTTCCGAGCCATTTCTTCCTGCTCGGGGTTTCTCATTGTTCTTTCCTGACCCATGGGAGACTCATATTGCGGGTGCTGAGGATAAGAGTTTGGCTTGGGTACTGTTGGATGTGCCGTAGTGAAGACTGGTGGTGCAGCGAACATTGTTGGTTGTGCCCTTGAATCCAGCGCCTGGGGGTGATCCACAGAAGGCATTTCGGAGCCATTAGGCGGCATTAGAGGGTGGCCATATGGGATGAGTGGGTTGGGCACAAGGATGTTTGAAAGCCCATCTGAACCAGGGATCAACTTGGGAAAACCATGGATTACACTTGGCGGTTCCCTACCGTTAGACCAGGCGTCTCACATTTCCAACATGCGGCGGCGCAACATTCTATTTTCTTCAGCAGTTCCTGATTCCGACTGCTGAATAGCCGATGACGGGCTATCCTCAAGACCGATGATTGGCAGATTACAGGCGGAAGCCATCTCTGCCTTTGGATCTTATGAAAGATGGGAAACCAGACTACCAACAAAACCAACCACCAAAACCTGGCTAATTTGCACACTAAACAACCTTGTTAGTTTGAGACATTTAACATATAGGAAATCACATGTTGGGATGTAATGCACCTAACAATTAAACACTTCTACCATGTGTTTGAACGGTTGCGTGTTTCATCCCGGTCTTTAAATGTCCCTTTCCAATTTTTATCTCTCCTTTTTTTTGAATTTTCCATCTCGGTTTCTTTTCCTTTCTCTTTTTGTTATTTTCGCTCTTTGTTTTCTCATTTATTTTGTCACTTTTTTTGTTCGCTCTATTTTTCACTTTCTTTTCACTATTTTCTTTATTTTTCACTCATTGTTTTCCCTCTTACTTTTTCTTTTCTTATTTATTATTTCTCTCAATTTGTTTATGGCTATGATTGAATCCGATGAGGATTGCCTACGTATCATGACGTTGCATGAATCAGATCTTGCGTAGTTCGGGAAGATTAAGAATAGAGTAAATAAAGCTAACTCTTCATTTTTGAATTTCTTTTATTTTATTTTTTTGAAAGAAAGAAGAAAATATTTTGGCTCTTTTTTTTATGTTTTGATTCAATTTTTTGAAAGAAAGACTTCTAAAAGCAAGAAAAATATTTTTATTTTTTTGGATTTTGATTTGATTTTTTTCTTTGAAAATTTTGAAATGAAAACTTTTAAAGAAGAAAGAAAATATTTTGGAATTTGATTTTTTTCTTGAAATTTCATTTTTTTATTTTAGTTTTAGAAAGAAAAACTTCAAAAGAAAAAAGAAAATATTTTTGGATTTTGTTTCTGATTTTTTTAGAACTTTTGGAAGAAATACTTCTATAGAAGAAAGAGAATATCTTTTCTTTTTCTTTTCTTTTTGGGAAAAATACTTCAAGATAAAGAAAAAAGTATTTTGAATTTTGATAGATGATTTTTTTTTGAAATTTTTGAGATAAAGACTTCTTAAAGAAAGAAAATATTTTTGAATTTTCGCCTTTTGATTTTCTTTTTCTTTTTCTAGTTTCTGGGCAAAAAACTTCTAACAATGGTGGACTTTTTTTTGAATGATAGACCTCTAAAAAAAAAATTTTGTTCTTTTGTTTTGAACTTTGAAAATTTCAAAAGTAAGAAGAAAATATTTTAATTTTTATTTATTTATTAACATATGAAAGACTTTGGAAAGAAAGATTTTTTTTATTTTGGGTTTAAAATCCTTTTCTTTCTTCTTATTTATTTGGGATTTTCTAAGGAGGAATTTAAAGGAAACTATTTTTGGATTTTTGAAAATTGGGGGTCTCAAAGAAAGACTTTTCTAAAGGAGGAAAATATTTTTGAGATTTTCTTTTTTGAAAATATTTTTGGGGTTCTAAAGCTTTTATTTTTTCTTTTATCTTTTATTTTTTTGGAATTTCCTAAGAAAATACTCCTAAAGAAGGAATTAAAGGAAATTATTTTTATTTTTTTTTTATTTTTTCAAATAGTGGGGTCGAGACCGATGAGGTTTGCCTACGCATCTCACATCCGGTGCGAATCAGACCTGCGTAGTTCGGCCAATTTCGAGCTAACTAAAAAGAATTATTTTGACTCATTTCACTTATTTTGAAATTCTTTTTTTCCTCATTTTCAATTATTTTGAAATTCCTTTTTTTTTCTGGAAAATTTTGGCAGAGTTTCGGGGTATCTTTTCCAAATATCAGGGTTTTTCAAAACTGGTAAATTTCTAATCTCCTTCACTCTTGATTTTTCTGTTATTTTTCTTTCTTTTTTTTAGCCGGTCAACAAACAAGCCGAGACAAATAATGCGCACATAGCAAGTAGGATGCATCAGGATGGTCTTTTTGTTTCGGGTACACCTGTCCTATACGGACCCAACCCCTGTGTTGAGTCCCCTAAGTAAAAAATGTACGTGATGCAGATAATCGTTCCTACTAGGGATCCGGCATGCGGTTTTGTCATTCTAGGGTTAAACTTGGGGTTTTTGTTCTCGACCTGGTTTACCCGAGCGGACAACTCAAGTCGGAGTGGGAGAGACGTACCGGTAGCACGAAAGGCTATCCGGCCTAGTGGCTAGTCCATCCACGTATTTCTTACTTGGTATGACCTCTAACAGAAAGGCGGGCCACGTGAACGTGCGCACTAATTTTTAGAAGACTCATAAGGGAGGCATAAGAAGGCAGTTTAAATACATTTCAAATAAATATCAAAGCGGTAAATAAATAACATTTAGCACATTGAGCGCACAAAACACATTAATATCACATTCCAGCAGAGTCGCCAGAGCTGTCACGCCTTCTTTTTCACCCGATAAGGGTAATAAGGGAGTTTTCTCACTTTAAGTGACATTATTCGATTTTTGAGATTTTATTTTATTCAGAGTCGTCACCCGAATTTTTACGGTGTTCCGGGACACCATTTATTTATTAGAAATCCCAAATCGAGGAATTTTGACTCTATTTAAATTGTGTGCGAACCAAAAATTCGGATAAAAAATTATGTTAACCCGGGAGAAGGTGTTAGGCATTCCCAGGTTCCATGGTTCTAACACGGTCGCTTAATGATCAAACTTGGCCTAAATTGTTTAATTAATACATTTTGTACCTATGTGCATTTTTATCTTTACCACTTTTAATTATTTGATTTATCTAAAGGATTACCTTGATGCGGATTACGCGTACGTATACTCGTTTAGTTTCGATGCGCCAAAATCATGTCACGCATACGTATACATAATTCACGGCCTTTGATTTATTTAAGAAAAAGTTGGGTCAAAATCGCGCGAACGCGTACCTTGAATTTATTTGGAAATCGGCGCCTAAATCATGTCACGCGTACATGTACACAATTTATCACGCTTAATTATTTTAAGAAAACTTCTTATCAATTCAGGCCCAAAATACTTTAATCAACTCCTATAATTTATTAAACACCTAGAGCAATTCAAGACCAATCCCTATGGCCCATTTATCGCTTTAATGAATTAGATTAATATCCTATTTCTAATTTCAAAGTTAATCTGATGCTCAACTAGATTAATAGCTCGTTTGGCCAAGCTTTTAAAATTAGCTTATTTGGAGAAGTGCTTTTTCAAAAATACTTTAAAAAAAAGTATTTTTGGTGAGAAGTAGTTTGTGTTTGACTAATTAATTTGAAAAGTACTTTTAAGCAGTAATTAGTGTTTGGCCAAGCTTTTGAAAACTGCTTCTAAGTGTATTTTTCTCAAAAGTGCTTCTGAGATAAGTGCTTTTGAAAAGAAGCTACTTTTTTCTGCTTCTCCAAAACTACTTCTGCTTCTCCTCAAAAGTACTTTTGGCCAAAAAAGCACTTTTGGCCCAAAACAAAACTTGGCCAAACAGGCTATAAACAAGATAACCTCTTCTTTTACTCCTCCGTTAACAAGGTTTCCAGTAGAGAAATCAAACATAAAGGAAACAATAATAAAATAGCAAATCAACTCTAATTCATTCGATACATAGAACATCAAATACAGATATAAACCAAACAAAGAATCAAACCTTCATTTATTTCAAAATCAAGATTGAGATAGAAGATAAGAATGGACCTTGAGCTTTGACACAAAGGCTCATTAACTGAACAGGACCTTGACCGGATCCGAAACCACGAGAGGAACCTCGAACAAGACCTCACCGAGACAAACTCGAAACTCGCCATAAAAGTTAAAACTAAAAACAAAGTCGGACCTGAAATTCAAGCGAGAATCAGTAAATCGCACACACGCCGTTGTTTCTTTTCTCTGGATCTGTTTTTGTTTTGTGTTGTCTTTCTTCTTTTGAGATCTTTTTAATTCTCAAATCTATATTTTTGTTCCAGCTTTTTATATACCAAAACCAGTGAGATTTTCAGCAAAAGAGAGTACTTGTTTTTGGTCGTTAGACAGAGAAGACGAAAGGACGAGGATGAAGGTGGCGGCGGCTGACTACTCGCCGGCTTCGACCAAGGGATTGGTGGTTTTCGAGGGAGAGAGAGATGGAGTGGCTGAGGGTAGAGGAAGGATAGGCGGCTGAGACTTTAGAGAAGAAGAGGCAAACGCGGCAGGCTGGTGGCTGGCGGCGGCGGGATGGCGATGGGTGGTCAGGCGAGTCGACGGTAACTGGTGGCTTGGAGGGAAGAAATGGATGTTTTTGTGTGTGTAGAAGAAGGCTGGTTCGTTGTCCGGCCACTTGGCCGGTGGTGCGGTGAGGTAGATGGAGAAAGCTCTGTGGAGGTGTGGAAGGATAGAGCCGGCGGCCGCTTTCTGGTGAGTTAGAGGTCCGGCAGTGGCTACATCTTGTCTACGGCGGTGTGTGGCGGCTGGAGAGTGGAACAAGGGGCTATGGTTTTTTTTGTGTAGTCTCTATTCTGAAGGTTGTCAAAGTGTATCTTCAATGAAGGAGGGAGGAAAAGAGGCGCCTTGTTCGGTTCTGTGTGTGAGGGGGTCCGCCGTTTTTCTTTTTTGAGAAGGGGGTTTCCAAAATTAGGTCTTTTCCAAAAATAGAAAGGTCTTTATAAGATCAGGGTATTTAGGGTTTTTTGATGTGAAGAGTGAGTATTGGGCTTGTGATTTTGGGCCCTGAAATTGGGCCAATTTGAACATGAAACAAATTATTCTTTAAAAAAAATAGCCATTTTACTACTAATTAAATTAATTTTTACCAAAACGACCTAATTAATATTTTAAGTAATTAAGTAAACTAATTGATTAAAGCTAATATATATTTTTTGATAATTTTCATGCATTAATCTAACAATTATAGAGTAATTAATTCCTAAAAATATAAATTAGACCTAAGATGGCATGAAATAAAAATGTGATAATTTTTTATGATTTTTCTGTTATTTTAAAGTATTAAACATGCATGACATGCAACTAAATAAAGAAAAGTTTCTAAAATTCATTAAAAATCACTTTTTGATTATTTTTTAGGAGTAATTTCCATGCGGGGCAAAAATTAGGTGTTCACAGACATCCAAAAGCATATGTTGGCTGTCTTGGGTCATATCATACTCCTTTTCTTGAAAAGAATTCGCCCTCGAATTCAAACCTTGCAAAACATGAAACAAATGAGGACTAGTATAAACTCATCAAGAGACAAATATATGCATGGTAATGATAAAACAAGGAAGTGCCGCCCATGCATTTTTTTGACCCAATTCTTTCGAATAGGCACAAAGACTCCTCTAAATAGCATGTACAAAACATCATCACATGGAGTCAAACAATCTCCCACGTATGCGCAAATTATGATTCTTATGAACTTAACAAACAAAATGAATTAGGTAGTCCAAAATAGAACCATACCACATGTATAAAGCATATTTAGATCTACCAACTCTCTTATTATTCAAATTCACTTCATGCCAAGAGTCAAGATTGTCACGCTGAAGTTTTCATAAGAACTTCTTAGCACGAAGAAACAAAATATCAAGCACTTCACAATAAGACTCATGCACCACTTTAATCCAAAGATATCTACCACATGCATCAAAGTGAACACTCTTGAAGTATAACCAAGCATCTTTGAGATCAACAAGAATATTTTTTCCAACAACATAATGGGCATCCTCAATTGCAACCCACAATTGTAGAGTAAATTACCAGGATCAAACACAAATATTATCCCCAAATCATCTCTAAATACAACATCAATATAATAGCAACATCAACAAATCATTGTCATTAAATACAAAATTGCTACTACTAAAGTGAAGGGAATAGCCAATTACCTCCTTGGCTTTAGAAAATCCAAAAATAAGCACTAACCAATCAAACATATCATTATTGCCTTGTATAAGCATTAAAGTTTCAAACCTTTTGTTGGCTCAAATGGTAGCTTCGACCATCTTTCTCTCTTATGATTCTCCGTTTGATAATCTTCACAAAGAAGTTCAAGACATTAGTGAAGTCACCACAAGAAGATTTGTCACATTTAAAATCAAAGAAGTTTTTCCATGCTTCAAATAGATCATTCTTGCATTTCATCCTAGAAGCATTTACAAAGCTCGACCAAAATGTATCCTCAAAGCGTAAAGTAGAGAAAGTAGAGAAATTAACACTAAAGCTAACATAAATTAACTCACTTCCCTTTTTATCAAAAACCTCTTCATCCTTGAGAACATCATTAAGACTTTCCTTCTCAAAGAAACAAATGAACTCCTATTAGAATTTTCCTCTTCAAAGGAACAACAAAACTCTCCATTGATATTCTTAACAATAAAGAAAGAAGGATTAGTGTCACGATCTCAATTTTTCCTCCGTAAGATATCGTGACGGCACCTAGCCTCTAAGACTAGGTATGCCTAACAAGCATGCGGAATAATAGAAATAATAATCTAAAACCTCAAAACGACAACAAATATATAAAGTAAAAACTGTAACTCAAAGTGTATACAACCCCCAAAACCCGGTAGATATAAGTCACAAGCTCTAGATACAATATTGCGAATATCCTAAACATTATTATCAAAACATAAAAAAACAAAGAGAAGACGGAATAGAAGGGGACTCTGAGGCATGCGGACGCGGGTATGTGTACCTTGAAGTCTCCAAGAAGCAACACAACACTCTAATATCGAGGCTGATAGGATGCACCTGGATCTACATAAAAACATGCGCAGAAGCGTAGTATAAGTACATCACAACGGTAACCAGTAAGTGTCAAGCCTAACCTCGATAGAGTAGTGACGACTAATAAGAAATAAAGCAAAAGATATAATAATATAATAAAGTAACATGGAAGGATAACAATAAAAATTTACGGAAAGTAACAACACGGAATCAAGAAGACAAATACAACTAATAAGTTGTGCATTATAGATATATATATATATATATATATATATATATATATATATATACTAGCTAGTGTACCAGAGTAGATTTGTTAGGATGGATATGATGATGTGGTGGAGAGTTAGGTTAAATCACCAATGTATGATTAACATATTAATTAGAAGCAAATGGCACTATATTGAATTATAAAGAACGGAGAAAGTCCCCATACCATAATAATAATAATTACTCTTAAGAAAAAGTCCCCCTAACCAGATTCCATGTTCGAATGTGCCCACTGATCATCGAAATCTTAGGGAAAGACAGAAATAGTTGACCACCAACGACCTAAATATAATCATAATTAAGGTCATCGTTAACCAGTGACAAATGTAACACGACCAGGCGATTATGGCCGTCCAACGCATCCCTCTATCTTCTGTTGTTTGATCAAATCAAATACTACAATAATAAGAATGTAACTTATATACACTAGCAATTTTTAAAAAATTGCACATTGTTGATCTTTTTAAACTGGTTATACTATGCTATTAACTTTATTCTCTAAATTACTTATTAAGTCTACTGTAAGTTACATGTTGTTTTAGGTCATATACATTATCAAGGCCTAATATTAAGTTTTAATCAGAATTCATTGCTTTAAATTATTAGTTAAAAAATTCTTCCCATACTATATCCTTTCATTCGCTCCAAAACCTTTGCATTCACGTAGTGTTAGGATTTTGCCCTGAATTTCTAATCTATTAGGACTCTCTTTCTTGAAGAAATAGAAAAAGACTCATAAAAAGGATTAAATCTCCTTAATATGTCTTATCCTTTTCTTGGAAGACAAGTTTTGCACATCTAGAAATTAAGGATCCCTACTTCTCGCAAAAACAAAAAAAATTATCCACAATGTAATCATTAAAAAGTTTTGTTTAGGGAGAGATTTCTCTCGATAATTTTTCTTCTTTTATATTAGTTTTATCATATGTAGATCAATTGATCAAACAATTATAAACTATTATGCTTAGTTTAGTATATTTTTCTTTTGTCTCATGATTTATCATCTACGAAGCTTTGTATTATTAGTTTCCGCATACACCATGTTATTTCGATCCCAACACATAGTATATATTTTGCATTTAATTCATCTTATAAGATTAATATTTCTCCTGAAACAACTGGATTCATTTCTTTCTTCAATTTGAATCGTAGACCACCTTCTGGTTTCAATATCATACACTTTCCAAGAAATAAACAATGTTTGATGCATTGTTAAAAAGCAAGTTCTACACCAAATGGTAAGTATCGGATGTTAATTCTGCAATAAAATTAAGTTTCAAAGAAACATGATATGCATTGCTCGTTTATGTTTATGTGTGTGTGTGTTTGTTTTGTCTGGTGCAGCAAGACTGTGATGAAGCTGACAAAGACTCGAATCGAGATGATCAGAAAAAAGAGAGAAGCTATGCTTAAATACTTGAAGAATGATATGGCTGACCTTCTTAAATCTGGATTGGATGTCAACGCTTACAACCGGGTGATTTTCTTTTCTTATTAATATAATGTGTTTGATGATAATGCAGACTGTAGAATTTCCTAGGCCTTAATATTGTTATTTGTTTCATGCTTAGTGCCATAACCATTTCTGGAATTTTTAAGCCTTAGACGAAGTCAATATGTATTTTCTTCCTCTTTCCCAAAAGATTGGAGATTGATTCTGACATAAAGTTTCTGGTTGTTAATTAATGCAACAGGCTGAAGGCCTTATGTTTGAGCTCAATATCTCGATCTGTTATGATATTTTGGAGCAATATTGTCTGCATATTTCTAGTCACCTCGCTACCATGAGTAAACAGAGGTACTTGCATTCAGGAAATCATGTCATGTGATGTCAATATGCTGCTTCATCTTCTCCCCCACTTGTTAATAATTTCTGGGTAATTCTTGTTTTTAGGGTGTGCCCTGAGGATTGCAGAGAAGCCGCGTCGACATTGATGTTTGCAGCAGCAAGATTTTCTGATCTTCCAGAATTACGTGGACTGAGAGCTATATTCACCGAGCGATATGGAAATTCTCTTGAACTTTTTGTAAATAAAGAGGTAGTTACTTGATGTCTTCTGAAGGGAAGTCTTAGCGTAACGGGAAAAGTTGTTGCCATG
The DNA here is from genome assembly GCA_005239495.1 of Nicotiana undulata. NCBI lineage: Eukaryota > Viridiplantae > Streptophyta > Magnoliopsida > Solanales > Solanaceae > Nicotiana > Nicotiana undulata. The sequence continues at coordinate 27,111 of ML292871.1, read as the reverse complement.
TTATCAGGAGCCCAGGGGTTCAAGCCGTGGAAACAGTCTCTTGCATAAATGTAGTGTACTGCGTGCAGCAGACCCTTGTGGTCCGGCCCATCCTCAGATCTCCACATAACGAAAGTTTAGTGCACCGAGCGGTCCTTTTTAATTAATGTCTTAGCAACATACATAATAGTACTCACACATAAACTTTCACATGGAGCTCTTTCTTCCTTTATTTAAAATATTTCATTTCCATTTCTTGACAGTTTGTTGAAAAGCTAAAGTCACAACCACCAACAAAGGAGATAAAGCTTCAATTGATGCGAGATATAGCAGTAGAATCTGGTATAAAATGGAACTCAAGGGATTTGGAGCAGAACCTATATAAACAACTGATGTCTGAACAAGTACGTCTTCTATAGAACGATCGCAGAAGATATAATATATTGAAGATATGTTTCTGTTGGGATCAAAATAACATGGTGCATGCGGAAACTAACAATACAAAACTTGATGAACGATAAATCATAACGACAAAAAATATATACTAAGCTAAGCATAATAGTTGATGATTGTTTGATCAATTGATCTACATATGATAAAACTAATATAAAAAAAAGAAAAACTATCGAGAGAACTCCCCTAAACAAAACTTTTTAATGACTACATTGTGGATGCTTTTTTTTGTTCGTTTTGTGAGAAGTAGAGATCCTTAATTTATAGATGTCCAAAACTTGTCTTCCAAGAAAAGGATAAGACATATTAAAGAGATTTAATCCTTTTAGGAGTCTTTTTCATTCCTTCAAGAAAAAGAGTCCTAATAGAATTAGAAATTCATGGCAAAATCATAACAATTTCTACCCTAATCAGACTTCTTTAGCAAATTATTTCTATCTTTCACAGGGCAGGCCCAAGAGTCACAATGATAAAGAGCATAAATTGCACAAGAAAATGGATGAATCAACAAAAGAACACGAAGACAGTAAACTTAATCATGGGAATGTGAGACAACATACAACTTCTAAAGCGAAAAGGGAGCATCATTCATCTTATGGCAGAAAGGAAGTCCCTGGTGATGTACATAGTTTGCCTAAGGGAAGGGACAGTGACAAACAAAAAAGCGATAATTTAAGTCGCGCATCCAACAGAAATTTGGATGACATACCTCCAATCAAAGATGGCAGAAAAGGGAAACAAAATGAACCAGATATCAGTAGCTGTGTATCTAAAGAAGAATCTGATGACAAGAAGCCATTCTATTATAAGTCATTTCAGCCTAGTTACACCAAGTCAAGAGTATGCATTACAAACAGCAGTTCAGAGGAATCTCCTATTGGTTTCACTAGGGAGGCAGAAGGGCATACATATGTAAATGATACAATCAAAAAGCCAAAACCGAAATCAGTTAGGAGGACACGTCTGCAGCCGATGCATGGTTCTGAGGAGGACTCCGATAGACTGAAAGGCGAGGAGAGAGGAAAGAACCTTTCTAGTGGAGTGAAAGATAATGATAAACATGGAATAAGAATCACAAAAGGTGATCATCACGATCAGCGCGATGAAGAGGAAAAGACGATGGACAGACTTTTGTTACACTATACTCGGAAACAGCTTCAGAATGAAATTCAGAAACAAAAATCAGTTGTTAAGTTACCTAAACTAGCTGAAGTTGACGCTGGTGAAGTTTCAAGGCAGAGATTTCCAAATGATCCATCAGGCCGAGCAGCAATTACTCCCATTGAATTGAAACAGGCAAGTCCAGTAGCACTCAGAGTCAGAGAAAGGCACACACAGTCAAATTCCTTTGAGCATGATATGTTGAGTCCAAATAGGCATATCCATCCCAAGCTACCGAACTATGATGACTTTGTCACTCGACTCAAGGGCGAATGTAGTGTTGAACCGACTGGTTCAATTTAAATCTTGGATCCGCCTCTAACTAACATGTAAGTTTAAAGAATAAATTTGAAGTTAATTAGATGTATCATTATGCCATCCTTCATATTACTAATGACTTTCTCATCATATTCTCTGTTAACAAGTTAGGACTGTAATCACGTAGTAGTATAGAAAATGCTTACCTTATCATTTATTTGTAAATGGGAAATTAGTTCTAGATCTTGACTACAAGTTCTTAACATGGGAGTTCCTGAGTAAGAGAGATGAGTATTCAACTGTAGTCATAAGGAGATTAACTGAATTCCAACTTAGAACAGGTAAGTTACTACTTTTACTCGGGGCCGGAGCTAGGTTTGGCCGAACTCCCTAGCTTTAATCCTAACTCCGTATTTGTATTATAAGTTCAAAAATTAAAAAAAATCAGTTACTAATTTCTGATGTCCTTATCCTACAATTTGGAATCCATGAAGTTCAAATCTTGGCACTGCCTAAGCTTTTACTAGATTACGATTTAATACTTATCAAATGATTTACATGTAATTACCTAATAAATAACCTGATATACTTTTTGATATTATGAGTGTATAGACCTCACACTGTAAACTTATAACACTCAGTTATTCCATTGGGTGCACGTATAGACATTCTAAGGGATGGTATTTAGAGATTAGCCACTATTTATTTTGTCCTGAAATTTTAAGTTGAAAATCTTAGCTTCAAGACAATTCATGATATTTTTGTAAGAAAAATTGAACCGAAAAATGAAACTCAAGCCGCACTGGCTAATTTCTAAATTGCAGCCCTTTAAAGTGGTTACATGATGTCATTTCTGTTGGGTTTAAGCTTCTTAGAGCTTAAAAGAGGGTGAATGGAAATGGAGGGAAAAATAAAATTTTGATTTTTCCTCCTTGACAAAGGGACATTGTCCCATATTGGAGGAGGAAAGGACTTTTGATGGGTATATATACAATTGCACTTCTTCTAGCTCTTAAAGAGTTGAGAAGAAGGCAAGCCTAGCCTCGTCATCGTCGCTCGCTTGGCTTCGGCTTCGATTGATTAATTTTTTGGACAAAATTTATTTGTTAATATTAAAGATTAACGTAATATTATTTAATCCAAATTAGCCGTTTTTACGTGAACAGTCATGACAGACCTTCTGAAGAGTTGCACCTCTTCATTTAAACCCAACATGTTGGCTATAAATAGCAGACGTAGTAAACGTCAAAGAACGTCTACTTCATTTGGACCATATTTTGTGACTTTCTTATTGGAAAATGAGCCTCGAATATTTAAAGAAGCTATGTCTTCTTCGGAATCATTATTTTGGAAAGAGACTGTCAATAGTGAAATAAAATCCATATTGAACAACCATACATGGAAATTGATTGATCTTCCTCCTAGAAATAAACCATTGGGTTCTACATAGATTTTAAGAGGAAAATGAAAAATGATGGTACTATTGACAAATATAGGGCAAGACTTGTGGTCAAAGGATATAGACAACGAGAAGGTCTTGACTATTTTGATACATATTCTCCAGTTACAAGAATTACGTCCATACGAACATTAGTAGCATTAGTTGCGGTATATGGTCTTGAAATTCATCAAATGGATGTTAACACAGCCTTCTTAAATGGAGATTTGAAATAAGAAATTTACATGAAACAACCTGAAGGATTTGTGGTTTCAGGTAAAGAAAAGAAGATGTGTAGGCTTGTTAAATCGCTTTACGGACTAAAACAAACATCCAAACAATGGCATGCAAAATTTGACCAAATAATGTTGTCAAATGGTTTCAAGATAAATGAATGTGATAAATGTGTGTACATTGAAAATGTTAGAAATCATATAGTCATTGTTTGCTTATACGTGGATGATAAGTTGAGAATGAGCAATGACAACATAAATGCGACTAAGCGTATGCTAATTAGCAATTTTGATATGAAAGACTTGGGAGTTTCCGATTTAATTCTGGGAACTAAGATCCATAAGACTCCTCAAGGTCTGGCACTGTCATAATCTCAATACATTAAAACAGTACTTGAAAAATTCAAGTACTTAGATTTTAAAGTTGCAAAGACTCCAATTGACGTGAATCTTGCACTTGCGAAGAACAAAGGCCAAAGCATATCACAATTGGATTATGCTCGTGTGCTTGGATGTTTAATGTATATCTTGAATTGTACTCGACCAGATATAGTCTGTGTTATAAGTAAATTGAGTCGATACACGAGTAGTCCAGGTCAATCCCATTGATGGGGATGAAACGAGTTTTGGAATATTTAAAACATACCCAAGACTTTGCTTTGCACTACAGTAATTATCCTACGGTGATTGAAGGATATTGTGATGAAATTGGATCACCGGTTCAACTAATTCTAAGTCCACAAGTAGATATGTATTCACTATTGATGGAGGAGCGGTATCTTGGAAGTCGTCCAAACAAACGTGTATTGCCCGCTCTACAAGGGAGGCTGAATTTATAGCCTTAGATAAAGTCGGTGAAGAAGCTGAATGGCTCCGGAATTTCTTGGAAGATATTACATTTTGTCTCAAACCGTTGGCACCAATATGCATACATTGCGATAGTCAAGCGGCAATTGTAAGGGCTAGGAGCTTTATGTATAACGGTAAATCTCGTCATATACGATGAAGACATAAAACCGTTAGGCAGCTACTCTCTAGGGGATCATTACAATTAACTACGTAAAGTCAAGCGACAATGTGTCGTATCTACTTACAAAAGGCCTAACTAGAGAGGTAGTTGAAAGATCATTGAAGGTAATGGGACTATGGACGAGGACAAGTCATTGTGGCGGTAACTCTACCTAAAATACTGGAGATCCCAAGAGCTAGGTTCAAGGAGATCAAACAAAGTCATTAATGACAGTTCAAAATTGTCAGCTAAAAATTTTGGTTCATTCTCGTGATGAGACGATGTTCAGTACCAAGGATAAAGCAATAAGGCTTTTTAATGGTTTCTAAATTTGATACGGGGTATATCAAAGAGTGTATCTACGAAACGACACATTTAGGAATCATTTATGTAAGTGTGAAGTGTTAGCCGCTTCAAGGAGAATTTTGCAAGGCAGATTCTCTATGCACTTATGAAATCAGGCGGTGTTCATGGCTGAAACGAACACAACAATGAGAACCGAAGACGGTTAAGGGTTGATTGTGTGACTTATGGTTGTCTAGGTATGCACCAAAATTCGACGGTCCAAAGATATGAAATTTACCGATTGATCGAGTATATCCGACATAAGCTCACTACAGAAAGTTCAAAGGGAAACCTACTTATCCAGATGCGATCAATCCTTGCTTGTAAATCACAAAGTTTTTCATGCATATTTCAGTGATATAGTCATCCCCATTCATGTGGAGGATTGTTGGGTTTAAGCTTCTTAGAGCTTAAAATAGGGTGAATGGGAAATGGAGGACAAAATAAAATTTTGATTTTCCCTCCTTGACAAAGGACATTGTCCCGTATTGGAGGAGAAAAAGACTTTTGATGGGTATATATACAATTACACTTCTTCTAGCTCTTAAAGAGTTGAGAAGAAGGCAAGCCTCGCACCGCCGCCGTCGTTGCTTGCTCGGCTTCGGCTTCAGATTCAGATTCGGTCAAATGATTAATTGATTAATATTTTGGACCAAATTTATTTGTTAATATTAAATGGTTATTTTACGTGAACAGTCATGATAGAAGAGATGTACCTCTTCATTTAAACCCAACCTGGTTGGCTATAAATAGCAGACCATTTCCTCAGATTTTCCTTACGAAAATTCTGATTTCTCCTTCTTATTTCTGCATTGTTTTAACAGAAAAGAAAGCAGTAAGTGTGATTTACTAATGTTCTTTGCGTTCGTTGTCACTGGGGTTTGAAGTACCGCTACACCAGTGAGGGTAATCTGTTATATCCCGAGAGGAAATATTCCTAAACCTCGGGTACTAAGAGGAGATTAAGTTCCTTAAGGAAACACTGTGACTTCAGTGGGCTCAGAATAATTTTGTTCTTCTGCATTTTTGCCTTTATAGCGTTTTTTATTTTTGAATATATTTTCGAATACAGATGACTAACAATTTCTAGGGTATTATTGGTTCAATTTCTGACAATGTGATGTTAATGGACCCAGTGTACAAAACGCCAATCAACATCAATAGTTGAAGAAAGCACATTTAGGACCCGTTTGGCTATAGATTTTGCCAAAATAAATTTGGGTTTTGTTGACCCAAGTCACTGCATAGTTTTGAAGATTGACAAATGTCTGACCAGTTGAACCAGGTCCATCAGAGCACACATACTTGAACTGAATGGCTGGCACATAAATCGTATATGCATAAGAGATAAATGTGATTGTAAAGAATCAATGAACCAAGAGATTGTCTCCTAATACGAAAAGGTTGTAAACTGATAAAGAGGATAGAAGTTGAATCAAGGATAGTAACAAAGGAAGGAAGTTGAGTTTAATTCGAACTCTTTCACCCAGTTAGAGTTGTACTAGAATTGAACGACAAACTCAACTACTGACTCTATAAATACTTGAAGTATTCCTGCTGAAATTCAGTACGCACAAATACAGAAGTGAATCAAGATCTGAAAGCAAAATTTCCAGAGATTTTGCAAGCAGAATTATTGTGCGATACAAAAGCTACAGATCAGCTAAAAGAACCAGTTCCATCGTTTGTGTATTGAGTCTAGTTGATTGTAGTAGGTCTTTTAATATTGTATCCTTTCAGATTTCATAGAAGCAATTGTATTAGGTACACATTGTTCAAGTTAGAGTTAACTTGAAGCTTGTAGAAATTAGCTAGAGGCTAGTTGATACGAAGGGATTAGAGTTAGTCCTAGGATTACAAAAGAGTTTATTTTGTAAGTTCGTTTGGCTTAGAGTTTTTAGTGAAGAGTTTGAGCAAATCCTACTGAGGAGTAGGTCGTGTTTTTTTCACCTTTTGAGCCAGGTGTTTTTCACGTGAAAATATCTGTGTTTTTACTTTACTGCATTTATTATTCCGCAACAGTAGAAGTTGGAACACAAAGAAGAACCAGGTTCTTCTACTAAGACAGCACTCGAAAAATTGGGTACCACACATTTAACCTATATTCTTGTGTGGTATTGACGTCTAAAACATCAGGCTTTATTTGAAAAACACATGTTTGGCCATAGATTTTGCTTACATTTTGATAAAATCCTAAATCCCAAATCCCAAAACCAGCTCAATAGCTAGTTTTGGGCCAAATGTCACCATTAGATTTTTCACAAATTGCCCCAAACTTTGTATTTTATAAAAGAGCCAACCATTTATTATTTAGTAACAATGTTGCTTCGTCTTCTCTGTCATCTGATACTGTATCACGTAGTTCATTATAAAAATGATAATTTTGTACCAAATTTATTTATGTTCAAGACTATGGTTTGCGATAATATAATGGATGTTATTGATTATGGTAATGTTGGTATTTGTGATAGTTTTTAGAACTTATGGGTATAAGTCATATTTCATGTTTTTCATGTTTTGAAAATTGATGTCCAAACACATTTTCATCTTCAAACCAAACTTCACCGAAATTAGATTTTTCCCAACAGATTTGGGAATCTATGGCCAAACTCTAGCTTAATGAGTTCAGGACCCATATTCAACCAGCCCGAGTAAATATGATAGGCCTTCAAAAATACTAGAGAAATTTTCACAAACCACTATTGTTTAATAGTTATTAGCTAGCTATAGCTAGCATTTACTAAATTATTTCTTATAGCTATGTTTTCAGTTGTTATAGAGTGTATTCGATGTATTTAAGCTACTGTATTCATGAATACAGTAGCAAAACTCGGTGTGAAACAGGGGAGTCTAGCTAAGCAACGATTGTATTCGACTATATTCGCGAGCTGTATTCGTGAATACAGTAACGTAAACTGCTATTTTCAGCTGTTTAAAAAACAGTAAGTGAATCATTCAACGAGATAGACTCCGAATATAACTCAACTAACTCAATTATAACATGCAGAATATGTATTTCACGTTATAGAAAAGATATCTGAGCCATAAAATACCACAAAACAGAGCAATCTCTAGATTTTCAATCCCTACTTTTTCTATTGCTATCGTTCGTGGAAGTTCTATTTTCAACCAATAAAATTTGAGATTCATACAATTATATACAGAAATCGGTATAATTCGATTTTACATATGACAAGTTTAACCATGCTACTGCATTATTCTAGCAAGTGGAACAGTGAGAGTAACCATGTCGATTATTCGATTGAGGAGATACTGATAAAGGAGTATACGCCATACAATGATTTGGTTGCTTAAATTTCGAAGCAACTAAACATAGATTTGAGCTCAAAGTCAATTAAAATTAAATACAAAGTAGAAGAAAATTTCATGCCAACGGAAATACACAACGACATGGGTTGAGGGGTGTATGTAGAGTTGAAAAAAGGGAACATAGAATTCGGGATGTATCCTTTGTGTATAACAACATTGGACAAAGAAGTTGTAGCTGGAGGTAGTTTAATTCAAGGCGACCTTGTGCAAATAGACTAAGCAAATCAAAGGTGTAATTTTGATACACTTGCTCTTGAGTCTGTCAATTCTGGCGAACCAATTGAGGTGTTCGAAATGGACATGGATTTGATTATTTCAAAAACTAATCAAAGAGTGGTTATGGCTGGACAAATATATAAGAATAAGGCTACATTGAAAGAGGTGATGGAGCATTATGCAATAGCTGAAAGGTTTCAATTCCGGGTTGATGGGTCTAATGCTATCAGGTTTGAGTGTTCTTAATTGCAACTTGTTGAACATCATGTTATATTCAAATGTATGGTTATGTATTTTGAATTTCTTGTATAATGATTCATGGCAGAATTCTTAGATGTATTTAGATGTATTCGGATATATTTGGATGTATTTACATGACTTCACTGTTGTACTTATGAATGTGTTATGTATTTCAAATACATGTATTCATCTGTATTTTACTGATAAATAGTTATTACAGTGAGTTTCACTGTTTGTTTTTAGATGTATTTAGATGTGTATATATAATTACACTCGTATTCACATGTATATGTGTGCATTTTGTAATAATGTATATATATGTAACAATGTATTCACATGTATATGAGTGTATTCTTTAATTATTTATACTGATCGTATATATTACGAAAATTTATTTGCAGATATACATTATTATGTATGTCAGAGGATTGCGAATGGAGATTTAAGGCTTCTAGCATTAACAAATCACAAATGGTCAAAGTGCGAGAGTACAATGATAAGCATACATGTCCGTTGAAGGATAATGTGTATGAGTAACGTCAAGCAAGTAGTAGTCTAATTGGTGGTATGATTAGGTCCAAGCTTACTAATCATAAGAGGAAATACACCCAAAAGGATATAATTGATGATGTGAAATCAAATTTTGGTGTAGATGTTAGTTACATGTTAGCGTGGCGGGCTAAAGAAAAGGCAATGAATTTTTTGAGAGGTGAACCGGCTGATTCATACAATAAATACCAGGGTACTTATATACAATGGTATGACATATCCTAGTTCGCACATTAAAATGGTAAAATTGCCAAAAATTGAGTTCAAGTATGTGTATATATCTTTGTATGCTTTTGTAAAGGGGTTCTATCATTGTAGACCCGTTGTGGCTGTGGATGGCAGCCACCTAAAATCGGCATACACCGGGACATTCGTCTCAGCCAACACGTTGGATGGTGCCGGTGAGTATGTTAAAAATTATATATATATATATATATATATATATATATATATAATTTGTTAATTTTACTTCCTAATAAAGATTGAAATATTTTTTTAAATATGTATGCAATTGTATTTACAGGTCATATAATTTCACTAACATATGGTGTTGTTGATTCAGAGAACGATGTTGCTTGGTCGTGGTTCTTTGAGCAATTCAAGGAAGCATATGGTGAGAGGGAAAACATGTGCATCATTTCAAATAGTAATGAGAGCTTCATCAAATATGTATCGAGTGTGTATCCAATGGTACCACATTTTGCTTGTATATGGCATCTATGGACAACGTATATAAGAAATTCAAAAAGAGTCCTTCAAAGTTGAGCGAGATATACTTCTCGGTGGCAAAAGCTTACACAAAGGCTGAATTTGGTAGTATAATGAAGAAGGTGGAGAAGGTAGATATTAGGGTGAAAGAATACTTGGAATTAGCTGGATACGAAAAGTGGGCTAGGTTGTATGCACTTGCTAACAAGGGATGGACCATGACGTCAATATTGCTGAGTCAATCAAGGCCACTTGTGTCAGCAAGAGAATTGCCAATATACGACTTCCTCAAAAAATTTAGGAAGATGTTTGGACGTTGGAATTGCAGCAATCGGAAAGAAGCTTCACACACTTGCACAACGCTGGAAAAAAAATACCAGGATATGCTTACTGTGAATGAGGCAATGTCTACACGTATGACTGTAAGTTCTTTTTTAAGTCATTGTATCATGTATTTAGCCTTGTTACAACATGTATTTATTTCTGATATTCACATACGGCATGCTCATTGTATTATAGCAGTTGTGCATGTTTTCTGATTTGTGAAATGTTTAAAAAACTGATCATTATATGTATACATTACTTGTTTATACATTTGCATTTCATTGGTTGAATTCAATGGTTTTGTTCCTAATCAGATGCATTTCCTAAGCAGATAGTCTATATGTTACTGTATATCACTGTCAGCCTAAATATAGATTGTATTCTACTGTATTCACATGTATTTAAGTGTATTCTGAATATATATACAATCTGCTAAACATATATAGACTTGCATATATACTAGAGAGGTTTAAAAATGTTACCTCTGAATTCTCTCCCAACAGGTATATCATGTTGTGTTTGGCATTTGGGGTTATTATGCAAGATGGCCTCGGTTGACATTTGAATACCGCCATCATGTCTCCCAGTAGATTTTTTTCCTTTGGTAAACCCTTTCTGTATTCTTATTGGCTTTTGCATTTTCAAAGAGCTTTTGAAATTTTCGTTGATCAATGTTTGCAGAGAAGTGAACTCACCCATCATCTAATAAATAATAAACAATTATAGATGGGTTAGAAACATATATGAAAGTTAATACATGAACGGTAAAGTTGAATATGTTTTAACAATACTTACATAATCCTTGAATGAATTTAGATCCTACCTCAAAGCATTCAAATCATCAGATTTAGAATCTGCCAGCTTCTTAGAACTCAATACAGTTTTCTTGAATGAACCAACGCTTGCATCACGTTTTTTCTTAGGTTGAAGAGGTGGTGTTGGACTAGGGGTGGCAAATGGGCGGGTTGGGCTGAATTTGGGCGGGTCAAGATGGGTTATGTCAATAAATGGGTCATTGCCCAACCCAGCCCAAAATGTACTTGGGCTAAAATGGGATGGGTCAAGATGGGCTAAACAATGGGTCATAACCCAACCCGCCCAACTTGACCCATATTTTTGAACCATGCTCATCTTGCATTAAAAAAAAATTTATCTTAAAATGGGTAAGTTGAAAAATATTTTGCGGGTGGGGGTGGGGTGGGGGAGGATGGGGTAGAGGTGGGTGGATAGTGAAGAAAAATAAAAAAACAGAAAATTAAAAATACAAAAAAAAGTATTAAAAAAAAATTGAGGGAGTTTGTGCAATGTGGGGTGGGAGTGGGGTGGGGTTAGGGGGTATGGTGGGTGAGTGGTAGGTGCAGAAAAAAAAACGAAAATATAAAAAAATTGTAAAATTGGGGCAACTAAGTAAATTTCTAGATAAGTTGGGTTCATATCATTTGTTTTGAGTGAGTTTCATGGGTTGTATTTGGGCTGCTAAATGGGTCAGAATGAGTCATAAAAAATAATGGGTTAACTTGGCTCAGCCCAAATTGACCCATAAGCTAAAATATTTTCAGCCCAACCCATTAATCTCTAGGCGGGTTGGGCGGGTTAGATGGGTTTGGGCTCAAATTGCCACCCCTATGTTGGACTAAAGTCATCAGAATCATCATCATTGTTGTCTGACCGAATAGGATTTTTCCCTACATCAACGCCATCTGGAGGAACCTAAATAACAGCAAGCTCTGTAGGGGCTGGTTGAATGTTGTTGTATTTTATCTAAAACAGGAACACACTTAATGTGAGCTGAAAACAGTATTATATATTGTAATGTATTCCACTAAAAAAGAAAATCCGTGATACAGTTGTATAATGTATGCAACCATATTTAATTAAAAATTTAAAAAATATTTTTACTAACAGAAATATATGTATTCTAAAATAACAGACAATTAAATAATAGTAACCTACCACGTTTCCTTGGTCATTGAACATGTTGTTCATCAAGTAAGCATAAGTTGGCTAGTAAACATAAGTCCGCAACTGTATTTGTTGTTGAACCTGCAAATACATGTTCCGCTTGAGTGACTTACAAATCGAAATATGGCCCTTCGAAATTGAGTACTTTGGTCGATATATCTCGGATAACCCTTTTGTAAGGAGTAGAATCAGCCATTGGAGAAGAAAATCTGAGTTTGCTGTAAAAGCATAACAATGATGATTGTTTATAAAAAATATCGTACAGATATACAGAATAATACATGTGACAGCGAAAAACTAACAAGTTTAACACTTACCACAACTTTTTTGAGCAAACAATTTTGAAAATTGAGAGAGAGAATGGAGATGAATCAGTTGATAATGGAGGTTGTATTCGTGGGGAAGATACCGGGTTGGGAAAGAGATAGTGGAGAGAGAACGTGAGTTTAACACAATTGTATACAATATCAGTGTTATTGGGAAAGAGAAAATAGAAAGTATGAGAGAGAAATATTTCACAGCGTATTTAATGGATTAACAGTAAGAAGTGACCATAAATAGATAATTAGCTATAAAACCTAAAAGGTAGCTATAGAATATAATTTTATAAAAATCTATTTATTTCTCATAAATAAGGTGTAAAAGTTTGTTATAGGAGGTAAAAAGTCCAAAACACTACGCACGTCCCCCTCCACTAGCCTAGCTTGAATATTTTCAGCTCAAATCCTTGCATAAGTAACGGTATGGTAATGTTGGTGATCGAGTTTTCTAAAAGGCTTTCTTCGCTTATAGATCGCGCCAAAAGATGTTTATATTCGGTAGTCAAAAAAGTATATAAATTTGTATAATATTTATATATAACATATCAAATATATACATATACAAAAAAAAAAAAATCGGGCTATACAATATCATTTTTTTCTTATAAAATCATAGCCATTCCTGTTTACCTCGAAAATTGGTGTTAACAATTATATCTGATTTTTGGTTCTAAAAATATGTGATTTATTCCAATACTAGTTACTAAGCAAGAAATATTAAGCTTAAGTAAGAAGAATATGATAACCAAACCAGTGCTACCCAAGGAATTGGGACCTTGAGCCGACAGCCTCGAGGGTCTCGAGGTTGGTTAACAGTAATAAAGTACGAACAATAAAGCTGGAGAATACTTTTGGGCACAAAAAGCAAGAATAGCATAGTAGAATGTTCTATTGCAGTGAATGATGATGTTTACAAATGATTGGAGCCCCCTTTATATAGGAGGGGGTAAATATATTTCTATTTACAGTAAAAAATATTATTGGTACAGTTGTATAACTGCCTAGTACGGATTTGTACGAACCAATCCTGAGATTTGCGCCTTGACCTATATGCCCTTAAGAAATTCACGCTTTTTCTTGACTGTCATCGATTTTGCACTGCCTCGAGGTAGGCCGCGTCGGGCCTTCGATGTGCTCTCTCGAGGTATGCATTATGAGATTGGGCTCAAATTTTTCTTCGAGCCTTCCGAGCTCGGGCTCGGCACAACAAAGACTTCAAAATCGGACTCCTCCGATTGTGGCCGTATATAGATATTCCCCGCATTTCTTAGAATGAAATGATAAGAAACGATTTGAATTCTCGATCCTTCGATATCCCAATCATGACGCCAGCCACGTGAGGTCAGCGATTGGTGTGACTGAAAGGTCGTGCAAGGGTCACGTCTGCACAGAGCTCAAAAAAACATTGATCGATAATGGTTATTAGCCATCCTTTTATATTCTCCAATACGCATAGATGAACCCTATAAATACTCCATTCATTTACTCTTCATACTTTTACTTTATACAACATCTTCAAAATTTCATCAGCTCTTCTCTTCACTTACCCCTTCCTTATGTTCATCTCTAAACCAGTTTCTTCTTCTTCTTCTTCTGAAATTTCTCAACAAAATGGCAAAAACTTCTAAGATAGTTCCCTAAAAAGAGAAAGCCCCTTCGTCATCACGCTCGTCTAAGATCCAAACAATAATACCTCCTCGCATTGAGGAGTGTACCCCCCAACCTTGTGAAACGTCTTCTGATTTCAAGGTCAAGAAATCTTCCTCGGTTGCGGGACGATGTGAACCCATGTCTCGATATATTAGCCTAATAACCAAACCCGAACAAGTGAAGGCGGACTGCCATTGGGGGGATGCAGTACAAGTGGAGATCCCTTCACCTGAAGAGGACATAACCACTTACAAAGCAGATTTCCTAAGCGTATACACATACCCATTCACCTTAGGTCCCGTAGAACCTTCTTTTCCCCAGCTAGATCTAGTGATTCTCGATTTTTGTCGACAATATCGGGTGACGCTCGGCCAAATCCATCCTTCCTTCTGGCAAATTGTTTACATGAATATATATTTTTCGAGTCAGGTCGAGGGGATGTCTTTTACCCTCGACCATCTAATTAGACTATACAGGTCTCGTCTCTATCGAGGTGGCCTGATAAAATTACAACGCCGATCTTCGAAGTCTTTATTCGCTAGCATCGATGAAGATAAAGACCGAGGGTGGATGAGATGCTTCGTTCGAGTCAGGACCTCCTGCCTGATTCCTTCTGAAAAGATGCCATTCCCCGAGGAATGGAATATGACGCGTATGTATGAATTCTTCGAGTACGTTTCATTAATCAAATGTTTTTTCTTTTATTCGAACTAACTCTCTTCTGATGATGCAGCGGTCGAGTGGTACCTCGGTGCAGTTAAGGATCTCCCAGGCTGGGTTCGGCAACTAGCTTCTACCTCCACGTATGTCGAGCGTGTCTGGTGCGACTTGGCCAAAGATCGATGGGAAGCCAAAAACCATGGTGATTTTGTATCATTGACATATTTGAATCCCTTAGTGAAATATCTCTTGATAGCATACTTAACTTTTGCGCTTTATGTAGGCCTCGGAGATGCTGTTTCAATGAGGCCTCCCCCACCCGGCGAGGTAGAGACCCAAAAACCCGCCAAGGATAAGAAGAGAAAGAAAGGGTCTCTAGGTGAATCCCCGAAGCCCAAGAAAACCAAAGCTCGGAAATCTAAGGTCGACACGGTGGCCTTATCACCGGTAGATGTCGAGAGTCTTCGTGGTGAGGACGAAGAGGATGATCACTTCCCCTTAGTGATCAAAGGAAGAGAAAGCACCGATGCTTCATAGGCTGCCGAGCCGAAGATTGTTGAACTAAAGGTTGGCGATGTGGTCCAATCTCAAGTTGAGGAGATTTTCGAGAGGGTTTCGAGCAAAGTCCCCGAATCGACCAACGACCAAAATACGCCTTGTGCCGAAGGGAACTTGGCCAATGAACTTGGAGAACCCAACCCTGAAGCTCCTCGAAGGCGAGAGAAGGCCCCTATTGAGCCACTCGGGGTCATTAATGTAGATGACTCTCCACCAGACCCGTCATTTTCTCCAGGGCAAATACGGGATGCCCAAGATATGGAGACTCCCGACGTGGGGGCATCCCACGGAAAGAATGATATATTCGAGGAATGCTTCGTCGGGGTTGAGGAAGACCCCGATCTTAACATCTCGTTCATCTTTGAAGAGGCTGAGGAATTTCGGAAATAGGTAATCTTTGACTTAGCAAATACAGTTTGAGTTTGATTCTTGCCTTTCTGACTTCCTTCCTTTGTGTTTCAAGTCGTGATGTTCTTCAACCAAGCCTTCTCCAAATCACGAGCTGAGCTGACCCATTGTGAAAAAGAGTTTAGGAGGATCATGTCTGAGTCGGATGAGCTCAAGGCTCTTTACGTCAAAATGGAGGGGGGACTCAACGACCTCCGAGCAAGTTCGGACAAGGCGTCTCAAGAGCGGGCCGAGTTTGTCGAGCAGGTAATATAGCCTTTAAGGGATTATTTTATGCTTACTTACTTTAGTTTATAATGTCTCAATTTGATTCTTGCAGCTTAAGCAGAAGGATGACCTAGTGGGGCAACTTCGGGAGGAGCTTAGGGTCAAAGATACTAAGATCCTCGGGTTGAAGCAGTGCATGTATGATATAGCCTCCGAGAAGGATACTCTTCGAGAGAAACTGACCTCGGCTGAGCACCAACTTCAAGGTACAAAGGAAGAAAGTTGTAGCTATAAGGACCTTCATACTGAGCCGGCCGCATAATTATCCAAAGCCTTGTCCGAAGCTGATGCAATTATGTCTACATATCGGACCGATGTTGCTGCTGCCAATGCCTGGGCTAAGAAGGTAGCTGATGCGGTCGAGCTTAAGTTATCACGGGCCATCAATCAAGCCCGACATGAGTCTCGAAGGCAAACCCTTGAGGATGTGCGGGTCAAAGGCTTTGATCTTTCTGCTGAGATCCAGAAGGTGAAGGCCTTAGAAGAAAAGGCAACGACATTGCTCACTTCTTATGAGGATCCTGCCAGCGGCTCCGAGAGTGAGGGGGATGAAGACGAAGTCCCCGAGGAGGAAGAGGTCGTCAATGATCAGGCTACCGAAGGTCAATCCGTCGAAGATGCAGCTCCTGAGGGAACTACTTCCGATCGAGTGACCCCAACAGTAGACTATGCTTCTTTCATTTTCCTTTTTTTGTGTAAGGGATCCGTGTGGAAGCTTTGTAAATATACTTTTATGAAAACCATTTGAATATAAAAGAATCTTTTGTTTCATCTTCGTTTTGCGTTAATTCCTGTCTTTCCTTTACCTTTGAGATTTGATGTTGTTGACGATCAGTCCAATATATTGGACTTAGAATACAAAATCCTTAGGGTTTTTTGCTTTGATCGATTATCGATAGTAGATGACCACTTAAGGTCCAATCTTCGAGCTAAGCTTTATCTCGAGGCTTTCGAGTCCGAACTGGGTAAGGTCTCGATCATGGTGTGCTTCGGCCTTTAAGTTCTTTAGGTATCGTCCCTTAGGCTTTAAAACATCGGCCCTAAGGCTCTTTTAGGTTGGCCCTTAGGATCTTTTAAGTTGGCCCTTAGGCTCTTTAGATTGGCTCTTAGGCTCTTTAGGTTGGCCCTTAGGCTCTTACAAATCGGCCCTTAGGCTCTTTTTAGATTGGGTCAATTCGACCTCTAAGATGGCTACAGTTTTCCCCTTTTCTGGCTAAAGACTTGTAAAAATTTAGTTATTCCTTGGCATATTTTTATATTCGTTCGAATTTTCGACGTTTCGATTGTTTGGAACCTCGTTTGCAAGTCGATGTGCAACAATAATTGAATACCTCTTGAGGTTTTCTCGAAGGCTGATGTTTTCGAAGCCTTCACATTGTTCGGGGCTGATTTTATCGAATCCCCTTTGCTTTTGCCGAGGGTAGCCTAATTTAATCGATTTTTCGAAGTATTTGAAGGGATCTAGTTTTATGGCAGAAGTCGAACGTCTCCGAGCTGCATTATTTCAGCCGTAGCCTTTTCATATGACCGTAGTCTTTTATATGGCCTCCTTTAGTCCCCGAGTGAGATGTCCTTGGCCTTAATATCGAGGGGATGTCTTTTTAAGGTCTTATAAGTTTGTGTACGCCTCATTGAGGTCTTATAAGTTCGAATTTTCCTCATTGAGGTCTTATAAGTTCGAGTTTGCCTCATTGAGGTCTTATAAGTTCGAGTTTGCCTCATTGAGGTCTTATGAGTTCGAGTTTGCCTCATTGAGGTCATACATGCTCGATATGTTGACTGTCGATGACAGTCCCCGAGTATTCGTGTGTATTTGGCCCTTGGCCATTTATGTGAAAATAATAGACTTCTTTGAGCCACAAAGTGTTTTGATATAACAAGAATGCTTCTTTGAGTAGTTGATACATGCGTACATGTTTTTTCCATCGGGGGCTCGACTATTCTACATGGACACAGTTCATTTGACCGTTTGGCCCATTACAACATTCTCCTATCGAGGTCCTCCTTGGCATGACTTGTTTTCTTTGAAAGTGTAACCCCCTAGGGTGATGCCCCCCCAGTATTCGAGATTTATATAAAAGAAGCCTTGAATACTTGTTGAGGTTTCCTTAGGTAGCATATAGGTGTTGCCTCATTAAAAACCTTGCCGGTAAAACCCATTTGGGATAAAACCCGATCTAAGGGAAAAATAGTGCAACGCATGCTTTAAAACCCAAGGTCTTCCAGTTGAAGGGTGCTTCGATATCCTTAGTCGAACACCTGTAAGGAGTTAGTATAAAATATAAACGAAAAGGGGAGAAGGTCATACCTCAACAATAATAGCGTTTGAGCAATGATATGTTCCAATTGTTTGGTAGTTGCTCGCCTCCCATCGTGCCAAGTTTATAGGATCCTTTGCCAACACTCTGAGGACACGGTACGATCCCTCCCAGTTAGGTCCTAGATTCCATTCATTTGGGTTTTGAGTATTAAGGGTGACTTTCCTTAGAACTAAGTCACCGACTCCGAAGTAGCGGAGGTTCGTTCTTCTGTTGTAGTATCTTTCGATCCTTTGTTTTTTAGCGGCCATTCGAACTAATGCGGCCTCACGTTTTTCATCTAGTATCTCGAGAGAGGTGTTCATGTCCTCGTTGTTCGAATCCTCGGTGGTGTGTTGAAATCTGACGCTTGGTTCCCCGACCTCGACTGGGATCAATGCCTCAGACCCATATACCAAAGAAAACGGGGTCTCCCCGGTGCTCAATTTTGATGTTGTTCGATATGCCCATAATACCTCTGGCAGTACTTCTCTCCATTCCCCTTTCGCATCATCTAATCTCTTCTTTAAGTTTTGGATAATGGTTTTGTTTGTGGACTCGGCCTGACCATTTGCACTTGGGTGATAAGGCGTTGATAGGATTCTTTTGATTTTATGATCCTCGAGAAATTTTGTCACCTTGCTGCCGATGAAATGCTTCCCGTTATCGCATGTAATCTCGGAGGGAATCCCGAACCGACATATGATGTGGTCCCATATGAAGTCGATGACTTCTTTTTCTCTTATCTTCTCGAAGGCCTGCGCTTCTACCCATTTTGAGAAGTAGCCAGTCATAAATAAGATAAATCTAGCTTTACATGGCGTCGTCGGTAGGGGACCGACGATGTCCATCCCCCATTTCATGAATGGCCACGGGGATAGGACCGAGTGTAGTTGTTCACCGGGATGATGGATCATCGGTGCAAATCTTTGGCATTTATCACATCTTCGAACGAACTCTTTGGTGTCCTTTTCCATGCTATCCCAGTAATAATCTGATATGATCACCTTTCGAACCAAGGAGTCGACACCGGAGTGGTTGCCACAAATGCCTTCGTGGATTTCTCGTAGCACATAATCAGTATCCCCCGGTACAAAGCATACTACTAGTGGTTCTTTGAAGGTCCTTCTGTATAATGTTCCGTTCTCGTCGAGTAAAAATCGGGCCGCTTTATCTCGAAGGGCCCTCGATTCTTTTGGGCCAGTGGGGAGCTTCCCATGTTTCAAGTACTCGACGTACTTGTTCCTCCAATCCCATGTTAGACTTGTCTAGTTAATTTCTGCATGACCCCCTTCTATCACCGACCTTGATATTTGTACGACAG
The DNA here is from genome assembly GCA_005239495.1 of Nicotiana undulata. Classification (NCBI taxonomy): domain Eukaryota; kingdom Viridiplantae; phylum Streptophyta; class Magnoliopsida; order Solanales; family Solanaceae; genus Nicotiana; species Nicotiana undulata. The sequence continues at coordinate 7,422 of ML292871.1, read as the reverse complement.
TCCCGGGGACTATGTCATCTTCTTCAACAGATGACCCCAAGTTTGCGAGTGCATCAGCCTCACTATTATGTTCCCGAGGTACATGGACCAGGGTCCACTCTTTGAAGCGGTGCAATGTCACTTCAAGCTTGTCTAAGTATCTTTGCATCATATCTTCTCGAACCTCAAAGCTTTCATTTACTTGGTTGACTACCAAAAGAGATTCACATATTGCCTCGATGACCTCTACTCCCAGGCCCTTGGCTAGTTCGAGACCTGCAATCATGGCCTCATACTCGGCCTCGTTGTTAGTCAATTTCGAAGTTTTTATAGATTGCCTAATGATGTTGCCCGTAGGCGGTTTTAGAACTATACCGAGCCCGGACCCTTTCACATTCGAGGCACCGTCAGTGAAGAGGGTCCATACCCCCGATGATGAGCACGTTTTTAACAAGAGTTCCTTTTCTACTTTGGTAACGAGGGCATGCATAAAATCGGCCACGAAGTCTGCCAAAATTTGAGACTTGATAGTCGTTCGGGGTTGATACTCGATATCATACCCTCCGAGTTTAATGGCCCATTTGGCCAACCGGCCCGATAATTCGGGCTTATGCAAAATGTTTTGAAGTAGATATGTAGTTAACACACATATAGGATGACACTGAAAATATGGTTTCAACTTCCTAGATGCACTTATTAATGCGAGGGCTAATTTTTCTAAGTGCGGATACCTGGTTTCAGCATCTCCTAGGGTTCGACTTACATAATAGATAGGAAATTGCATACATTGCTCTTCTCAAACCAACACGCCACTTACCGCTACTTCGGACACGGCCAAATACAAATATAGTGTTTCATCCTCATTCGGAGTATAAAGTAAGAGAGGGTTTGAGAGATACCGTTTTAATTCTTCCAAGGCTTGTTGACACTCCGGAGTCCACGCGAAGTTGTTTTTCTTCTTGGGTAGGGAGAAGAAATGGTGGCTCCGATCTGAAGACCACGAGATAAACCGGCCTAAGGCAGTATCCTTCCAGTTAGTCGTTGTACGACTTTCACATTGTTCACGATGGTGATTTCCTCGATGGCTTTGATTTATCGGGGTTGATCTCGATCCCCCTATTCTATACCATGAAACCTACGAACTTGCCCGATCCGACTCTGAAATCACACTTTTCGGGGTTGAGTTTCATGTTGTACTTCCTTAAGATATCGAACGTCACCTACAAATGGGCCAAATGGTCCTCTGCGCGCAGGGACTTAACTAGCATGTCATCAATGTAAACTTCCATAGATTTACCTATTTGATGCTCGAACATCTTATTAACTAGGCGTTGATATGTTGCCCCTGCATTTTTTAGCCCGAAGGGCATTACATTATAGCAATATATACCATACTTCGTGATAAACGAAGTCTTTTCCTGGTCCTCCGGGTTCATTTGAATTTGATTGTACCCGGAGTATGCATCGAGAAAAGTAAGGATCTCGTGGCCAGTCGTGCCATCGATCAATCGATCGATGTTAGGCAGTGGGAAAGAATCTTTAGGGCATGCTTTGCTCAAATCCTTGTAATCTATACACATCCTAAGTTTATTTCCATTTTTAGGGACTACTACTACGTTAGCTAGTCATTCGGGGTATTTTACTTCCCTAATGGATCCTATTTTGAGAAGTTTGGTTACCTCATCTTTGATGAATGCATGTTGTACCTCGGACTGAGGTCTTCTTTTTTGCGTCACGGGTTTGAACCTGGGGTCGACACTTAGTCTATAGGTGGTTATCTCCGGTGGGATACCTGTCATATCTAAGTGGGACCAAGCGAAGCAGTCAATGTTATCAATAAGAAATCGAATGAGTTTTTTCCTGAGTTCGGGGGTTAATCCCGTTCCCAGATATACCTGTCGTTCTGGAAGTTGCTCGACCAATACGGCATGCTCGGGTTCTTCGACTGTGGACTTTGTTGCATCTGATTCCTCGGGGGAAACGAAGGCTCGAGGGGTGAGGAAATCTTCTTCTTTGTCCTCGACCACCTGTTTATTGGGCTCCTGTGATTGCTATTTGGCTACCTGTTTGTCCTTTGACTTCTCCGAGGTAGATGGTGTCGACATTGGTGCCAAGTCGTGCACCGCGAACATCTCCTTAGTTGCATGATGCTCTCCATATATTGTTTTCACGCCATCCTTTGTAGGGAACTTCATCATTTGATGAAGAGTTTATGGCATTGCCCTCATACTATGGATCCATGGCCTTCCAAGTAGAGCATTATACCTCATGTCACCTTCGATGACATGAAACTTGGTGTTCTGTATGGTTCCAGCCACGTTGACATGGAAGATGATTTCCCCCTTCGTTGTTTCACTCGCCATGTTGAATCTATTCAGGAATCGAAAGGCAGGTATGATTTGGTCGAGCAGCCCGAGATGCTCTACGACCCTTGACCTGATTATATTGGTCGAACTACCTGGATCCACGAGCACACATTTAACTTGAACTTTATTTAAAAGGATAGAAATTACCAGTGCGTCGTTGTGAGGCTGATATAGAGCCTCGATGTCTTTTTCGCTGAATGTGAGAGTATCCTCGGGGATGTAGTCCCGATATTGCTTCTCCCTGGTGATAGATACTTTGGTTCGTTTGAATATGGGTCCCTGTGGGACGTCGACTCCTTTGATGATCATGTGAATGACATGCTGGGGCTCTTTTGGCTCATTCTTCCTTTTGCATCTCTCTCTCTCGAAAATGGTTCTTGGCCCGGTCACTGAGAAACTCTCGAAGGTGCCCCTCGTTGAACAATCGGGATACCTCTTCTCGAAGTTGTCTGCAGTCCTCGGTCCTATGACCATGAGTACCATGATACTTGCACATTAAGTTGGGGTTTCTCTGAGAAGGATCGGACTGTATGGGCTTGGGCCACTTGGTGTCTCTAATCTTACCAATGGCAGATACGATGTCTGAGGCATCGATGTTGAAGTTGTATTCTGACAATCGGGGTGCCTCCACCGATCCCAAGTGCCTGTCAAACCCGGTCTTGCTCATAAGTCCCCTTGAATTTTGACCTTGATCAGCTCTTCGATCATTTCGAGGTATGTTACGCCTCGAAGTGTTTCTTCGATCTTCGATGTACGGCTGATACCTTTCCTTGTTTGGCCTCGGCTCCCTTTCTGCACTTCTCGACTCTTTTGCTAGTAGCCTTCTTGGATAAACCGAGCCCGATGGGGCTCCCAACTGGTCGGCCTCGACCCTGATTTTTGACTGGTACCTGTTGTGCACATCCGCCCAAGTTACGGCGGGATTCTCGATTAAGTTTTGCTTCAGCTGCCTCGAAGCTCTTGAGCTTCGCTCATTCAACCCCTGAGTGAAGGCTTGTACAACCCAGTCATCGGAGACTGGTGGTAATTCCATTTGCTCCAACTGGAAATGGGAGACGAACTCCCTAAACATCTCGTTTTCTCTTTGCTTGATTTTGAACACATCGGACTTCCTTGTTGCAACTTGTATGACACCAGTATGTGCCTTTACAAATGAGTCTGCCAACATGGAAAACGAATCAATAGAGTTTGGGGGTAGGTTATGGTACCACATCATGGCCCCCTTGGACAATGTTTCTCCAAATTTCTTTAATAGAACAGAGTCGATCTCATCATCTTTCAAGTCATTCCCCTTTATACCACAAGTGTATGTGGTGATGTGCTCGTTGGGGTCGGTGGTCCCGTTGTTCTTTGGGATTTCGGGCATCCGGAACTTCTTCGGAATGGGCTTCGGAGCCTCACTTGGTGGGAATGGTTTCTATACAAACTTCTTCGAATCCAGTCCCTTCAAGATCGGAGGTTCACTCGGGATCTGATCGACCCTTGAACTGTAGGTTTCCACTTTCTTATCGTTGTCATTTATCTTCTTTTCTCCTGAATTGATCCTCTTGGTGAGTTCCTCGAGCATTTGCATAATGGTGGGGTTATCTCCCGTCCCGTTGTTACTAGATATTTCTGGGGTTGGCTCAACTCGAGGAGCCGTTTCTGGTCCTGCTTCGCTCGGAGTCTTTTGCTGACTCTGTAGCTGAGCGATGGCAACTTGTTGTGCTTGCAACATCTCGAAAATTACTTGTAGACTAACTTCTCTTTCTTCTCGAGCCTGTATCTTTTATGCGTCAGGTTGGTCTCCTCCGCGTATACTTCCTTCAATATCAGTACCCAAATCGACGTGCAAAGCAATATGTGAACCAACGTCGACTGGGTTAGGTGCTGGTGATACCCCAGGGTTGAGCGGTGGTACACCGGTCCCTGAAGTTGTTGTACTGTTTTCTCCATGAAATCCAACGTGGTTGTTTCCGTGCTCGGATGCATTTGCAGTGTTAGAATTTTTTAGCCTGAAATCAAAGAATCTTTGGACAAGAAAAAGTGTGAAGAATAACGTGTGTTATCAGAAAACTAGCACCAAAATAATCACTATTATCTCCAGCCCCACGGTGGGCGCCAAACTGTTGACCTTGAAAATTGGTGTTAACAATTATATCTGATTTGTGGTTCTAAGAATATGTGATTTATTCCAGTACTAGTAAATAAGCAAGAAATATTAAGCTTAAGTAAGAACAATATGATAACCAAAACAGTGTTACCCAAGGAATTTGGGACCTCGAGCTGACAGCCTCGGGGGTCTCGAGGTTGGTTAACAGTAATAAAGTATGAAGAATAAATGAAGAACAATAAAGCTGAAGAATCATTTTGGGCACAGAAAGCAAGAATAGCATAGTAAAATGCTCTATTGCAGTGAATGATGATGTTTACAAATGATTGGAGCCCCCTTTATATAGGAGGGGGAAAATACACTATTTACAGTAAAAACTATTATTGGTACAACTGTATAACCGCCTAGTACGGATTTGTACGAACCAATCCTGAGATTTGCGCCTTGACCTATATGCCCTTAAGAAATTCCCACTTTTTCTTGACTGTCATTGATTTTGCACTGCTTCGAAGTAGGCCGTGTCGGGCCTTCAATGTGCTCTCTCGAAGTATGCATTCTGAGATTGGGCTCAGACTTTTCTTCGAGCCTTCCGAGCTCGGGCTCGGCACAACAAAGACTTTAAAATCGGACTCGTTCTATTGTGGCCGTATACAATTCCTTTTCCACCCTAGGCCAATCCATTAGTTTATGAGTCAACCGTCTTATGTTTAATTGCATTGACTCTGCATGACAAATGAGTCACTACAAAACTTTATGATTTTCCAAGCTAGACAGTGGATAGGAGTATATACCATCACACATACAACTTAAACTCAAAAAGGAAATACATTACATTGTAGACATACATCTTTTTCGCCTATATAAGTTTGTCCGCTCCTATGTTTCCCCATGCATTTGCACACTCCAAAAATCTCAACCACCACAAAAACTCAGAGTCTCAATTCAACTTTCAGATCACAAATTAACACACTGTTTTTTGTCCACTCAGTACTCTAATGGATGATTTAGACAATGGAATTAGCGTCTGCTGTAGGCGGAGCTACTCCGACAGAGAGTACAAACGTTTCGTATCGTATAAATTGCCGGCCGTTAACAGATCGAGCAAAGCACCGGCCATCTGGAGATTTCTATGGAGAAAGATGAAGAAAGAGAAGAAGAAAATATTTGAACGCTCCAAGTCCAAATCAATGCGGTTTACTTATGATCCACATTCTTATTCTCAAAATTTCGATCAAGGTTCAGTCATTTTGGCTGACGCTCAGGAACTTTCTCGATCATTTTCCGCTCGTTTTGCTGTTCCTTCTAGAATCTTCCCCAAGAATGAATTGATTGTTTGATGGAGAATCCAGAGAACTCTAGAAACTGGAGAAGCATCATTCTTTGTGTTATTGTAATTGTAGTTGTCATTTTCATTTCTTCCCGTAAATATATTGTACTCTAATTTGGTGTTAATTATGACAAAACTAATTTAGATATGACGTTCTCGTGCAAACTCTTCTATTGTTTGTTTCGTGCAGATAGAGATCTAGAATTTTAATTCTATGGGTTCAACATTTAAATTTATAAGTTCATATTTATTATTTTGTAATTTTAGTGATTTTTTACACATAAATTTATAATTTGCGTCAAAAATACTGAGTTAGTTGAATCCGTTAATTGTATTGTGCACACGCACATGCTTTCGCGACTTTTTTGTTAAATAAGTTATATGCACCCCGATGCGGATTTAAGAATTTCAGAATATGAATGTACCACTAATAAAAAGAAGGAAAAATAATTAAAGTGGGAATTGATCCTTAATCCTTTAGATAAATAATTTAACACTCAATCAAGTGCATCATTCAATTTTTTAAAGCATGGGTGCGAACTAGTTATATTAAATTAATTCAAGGAATTATATACAAAATACTTAATTTGAAGGAATAAACATGGGTTCACGTGCACCATTTACAAAGCATTAAATCCACACCTATTTGCATTGTCATTGTAAGAGACTTTTACACCATTAAGTCATTTTTACTTATAGTCACGATTAACTTGTCTTATTTTTAAGATTATAAATCTCACCCGTATATACTCATTGGGTGATCTAATAATGTAATTTTCTGAAAATATATACTTATAACTTAAACTAAGTCATTTGAATTTTCTTATAATGACTTTGAATTTTAACTTGTTAAGAATTTTCTTATGATCTTATCCATGTTGTCCATGAAAGTTCTAACAATTAGCTCATGTTATCACAAGCAAAGTTAGATGCTTTATGGATATATAGATCTTTTTTTTTCTTTTTGAACTTTATTTTTCTTTTTGATCAGCTATATTTGCTTTACAGGTTATTCTGCCCCCTTATCTTGACTTCCTTTTCTCATTTGATGTTGAAGTAACCCAATAAAGGCGATAAGAATATTTCATTGAGTTCCTTTTTGCTGTTAGATGACAAAGCTTAGCACACAATCGAGAAATGTTTTCAGTGAATCTTTTTCCCATGTGGAAAAATTGACTGCTGACCAAAATGCAGGTGATGTAGCATTGGATGAATCCAATTAAAGCCATAACTTTTAAGATAGAACATAATTTTATGTGTAACGATTAACAAATTACAACAAATCGTAGATATATGAACTTATAACTTTACAGGTATAATGAATTAGTGTTAAAAACTTTAAATATTAAATTCATAAAAATTTAAATTTTAAATCCGCCTTTGCTAAAATGCCGCACAAATCCATAGATGAACCACTGAGTTTCTTTTTGCTATCATGTCACGACCCAAATTCCCACCCTTTAGGCCGTGACTGCGCCTAACGTTGAACCCGCTAGACCAGCCAACGTATATCTTGCAATAGTAATTTAAAACCTTTTTAATAAGAAATAAAGCGCTAACTCATCAACTTTTAACCAATTTCCATCACATACTAAGATAACATGCTTTTCCTTTACTTTCATATTCCCAACAGAATCCTTCAAACATCGCTAATAAAA